>JANAVB010017196.1:6014485-6307279 GCA_029216955.1 Iris pallida | reverse complement strand
TATATATATGTATGCATACTCACATATACAATATCTATTTTATATATATTATATATATATATATATATATATATATATATATATATAATATATATATATATCTATATATATATATATATATATACAAATAATATACATGTACCCTTAATAAATATTTAGAAAATTCTAATAATCTTAGCAATATTCTTCTAGGATAGTGCTATACATATACATATATATCTATCTACACATGCACATATATATATATATATATATATATATATATATAATATAAATATATATATATATATATATATATATCATATTGTCACGCCCCAGAACCAGAATACTGGAGAGCGGGGGAATGACTCAGCCAACTACGTATTACGGGTAGATGAATACCGTATAATACGAACAATGCTGTCTAAAAGACAAGGGGGTGCATACTACATGAAAGTCTCGCTATGGTCACTTCACATCTATTGTCTCAATCATTCAAACAAGAAACAGAAATAGAGAACATGTGAGATAAAGCAGTAAGGCGTCCCAAACGCTCAGTCAAAATGTTCTTGATATCTGGCTTTACAAAATACAGCCAGATGATGTAGTAAGTATACACAATTGTTAGCAGCTGCAGCCTGACTTAATTACAATTATGCAAAAGTAGGTACAAGACAATCCGTCTAACATGTCGGTGCCAAAACGGCAAAGTATAAAGTAGATAACAAAAACGGGCGGGGAAAGTAAGAAACCCACTCGAGTCCTCCTGCGATCTTCCCTCTAGTGTTGACCATCTTGGAGGTAGAAGTAAGCTGGATCCTCGGGGACGGCTGTAAATCTGGCCATGCAAAACCAGAGAGGTTAGACCTCTAATAGCAAGTACCGCAAGGGAGCACGATATGAGGAATAAAGCCAGTAATAAGAGAATATGATAATAGATCTCTGTTATCTACTAGGACTCACACAACATCACGACACTTCGAACCAACCTCCCAACCAAACAAGGACAGAAGTTGGCCCGTCATGTCCTGACATTCTGATCATCTCAGTTAAGTAACAGTGTAGGTACAGTGCACAAACAAATCAATTTAAACGGCCAGGCAACTACTAAGATTTCAATAGTTCATAATTAATATGAATGTGTCTCATTCATTCAATTTAATAAGACGACTAGCCAGTCTCTTAGTTCCAACTAGGAACGCATGATCAATTATTAGTCAAGGTCACAATCATTATCAATGGTGACAAGGCATGAAAGTCAACTAATATTCGGTGGGGTCGAGTCTACAACTCTCAGGGTTTAATTCCAGTCAATCGGGGTATCTATAACTCAATTCACGACACATGGTACATCTCACGTAACAATCTATATTTAACAGAAATATTAGCATATCATGATTATATCAAGTTTATGCAAAAAGACGTAAGGATATAAAATGGACGTTAAATATCTAATAAGATATCAATATACATGGCTATAGAAGATCCAGGGTAAGCAGGCTACGCTCATGTCAGCCTACGCTCAAGTCAGCCTACGCTCAAGTCAGCGTACGCTCAGGTCAAGCTACGCTCAAGTCAAGCCACGCTCAAGTCAAGCTACGCTCAAGTCAGCGTACGCTCAGGTCAAGCTACGCTCAAGTCAAGCCACGCTCAAGTCAAGCTACGCTCAAGTCAGCGTACGCTCAGGTCAAGCTACGCTCAAGTCAAGCTAGCATATGGACTCCATACGCTCCTTTTCAAGGCAGCGTACGTACTCCATACGACTCCTCACTATCCAAGCCAGCGTACGTAAGTCATATGCTTCCAAAAGGCAGCGTATGAACTCCATACGACTCCTTACTATCCAAGCCAGCGTACGCAAGTCATACGCTTCAAAAAGGCAGCGTATGAACTCCATACGACTCCTTACTAACCAAGCCAGCGTACGCAAGTCATACACTTCCAAAAGGCAGCGTATGAACTCCATACGACTCCTCTTCAAGGCAGCGTATGTACTCCATACGCTTCCTCTTCAAGGTAGCGTATGCAAGTCCATACGACTCCTCATCAAGGTAGCGTATACAAGACATACGCTTCCAAAAGGCAGCGTATGAGGACTGCGCTGCGCTAAAGAGCGCGCGCAACTCAGTGGCACAAGCTAAAAAGCTCGCGCACTGCTCACTGTCTTCTCCAATCAGCAAGAACTCCATGGTTTGAACCTAAAGCTTCAAAATCCATAACTTGGTCAAAATAAGTCCAAATCCAACTTTGTAAAGGTCAAAATTGGGTAGAATAAAATTCTCTACAACGTGGAACCATCAAAACTTGAAAAAAGAAGTTTGATAGATCAAAACCACCAAAATCCGAAAATAACTAATTTCTATATCTACTAAAAATAAAACTTCAAAACGAAAAATGCCAAGTTCTAAACTCTCTTAGAATCACAAGGGAAAGAGAATGGAACCATAAAAATGGGTCCTCATGAAGAAGCAAGATGTACTTGCCTATGGGTTTGGTAGGTGGAGAGAGTAATGAGAAAGAAGAAGAAGAGTAATAGTGAAGGAAAAATAATGAAGAGAGAGAAAGGGGGGTTGGCTTTAAGTAAAAAGGTGGTGGTAGGTGGGGGTGTTAGGTTTGGTTCATGATGAACCAACTAACTAAACCAAACCAAGCCGAACCCAAGTCTAGCTAAAGCAGAGAAATAAAAGCAGAAAGTAAAATGCAGAAAATTAATTAACATGAATTTAAAGAGATTTAAATACGAAACAATACATGATAAATACTAAATAAATACATTTAAGCAGTACATGTATTAAAAATACGTATACTGGGAACGGGGAGTGACATCTCTACCCTCCTTAGAAAAATTTTGTCCTCAAAATTTCAAATCCAAGCAGGATAGGAATATCAAGGCCAAACTAGTATAAGCAATTTAAGCAAGCAATCATTCTTCAATGTTAACTAGCAGATAACATATCTACATTAACAACCTACGATATCAAGTAATTCTATCCAGGGGGTGACAAGCATGAGAAGCTAAATACGATCAAGGTATACAGAAAGAGATATACCTTGTGAGTCAAACAGGTGCGGATATCGTGATCGGATATCATCCTCACGTTCCCACGTTGACTCTCCCAAAGAGTGATAATTCTAAGCAACCCGGACAAGGTTAATTGTTCGGTTCTTGAGTATCTTCTCTCTTCGGTCCAAGATGGACACAGGCTGCTCCTCGTAAGACAAGTTGGTACCAACAACCAACTCAGAATAATCAAGGATATGGCTTGGGTCCGATACATACCTTCGTAACTGAGATACATGAAACACGTCATGCACCTCTCGTAACGAAGGTGGAAGGGACAAACGATAAGCAACATCGCCTACCCTATCAAGGATAACGAATGGTCCTACGTATTGCGGACTCAACTTCCCGCGAACGCCAAATCTAATGATCCCACGGGTAGGTGAGATCCGTAAGAATACGTGGTCTCCAACAGAAAACTCTAGCGGCCTACGATGCTGGTCCGCCCAATGACGATGCCGATCCTGTGCAACTCGAAATCGCTCCCTAATTTCCTTAATCACTTTAACTGTCTGGACAATCATTTCTGGGCCTAGCATCTTCCTCTCTCCGATATAATCCCATGTTAGTGGCGACCTACACTTCTTACCATATAGTACCTCAAATGGTGCCATCTGGATACTGGCTTGATAACTGTTGTTATATGAAAACTCAACTAAGTACAGGTGGCTTTCCCAAGATCCTCCAAAATCTAGGGTGCAAGCTCGCAACATATCTTCCAAAGTCTGAATTGTCCTTTCTGATTGCTCGTCCGTCTGTGGATGGTAGGCCGTGCTAAATCTTAACTTGGTGTCCAGACTATGATGTAAGCTCTTCCAGAAATGTGACGTGAAACGGGTATCTCTGTCTGACACAATACTGACAGGGACTCCATGCTGCCTGACTATCTGCTGCATGTACAACTCCGCCAACTTTTCTGTAGATTGTCCTACTCTGAAAGGAAAAAAGTGTGCTACCTTTGTAAGCCGATCTACTATCACCCAAATAGCATCTTTACCATTCGGTGATCTCGGTAAACCGGTCACAAAGTCCATTGTGATGTGCTCCCACTTTCATTCCGGAATAGGAAGCGGTTGTAATAATCCAGCTGGCCTCTGCTGTTCTGCCTTTACTTGCTGACATATCAAGCAACGGGAAACAAACCTAGCTATCTCCCTCTTCATCCCATTCCACCAGAAGTGCTGCTTGATATCTTGGTACATCTTGGTCCCTCCAGGATGTATAGAATACTGGAAACTGTGAGCTTCTGTCATTACTTCCTGTCTGATATCTCCACTAGGTACACATAGACGTGATCCAAACCTAAGCGTACTATCTTCGTGAATTTGTATCTCTTTTCTGAGCCCTGACTCACATTCTGCCCTAAGCTTCTGAATCCTTGGTCCTGTGCCTGGGCTGCCTTGATCCTGCCTACCAAGTCGGATTGAACTTGTAGACTCGCCAGAATTCCTATATCATTAGGAAGTATAACTTCGATGCCCATCTCCTGAAGGTCTTCTAAGATGTGCTTCTGCGTTGTCAACATAAATGCGCTGCCTCTTCTGCTAAGAGCGTCTGCTATCACATTAGCCTTGCCTGGATGATACTGAAGCTCTACGTCATAGTCCTTGATCAGCTCTAACCATCTTCTCTGCCTCATGTTCAGCTCCTTCTGAGTAAAGATGTACTTCAGACTTTTGTGGTCTGTGTACATGTCCACTCGGTCACCATATAAGTAATGCCTCCATAACTTCAAAGCAAATACTAATGCCGCCAACTCCAAATCATGAGTTGGATAATTTTTCTCGTGGTCTCGAAGTTGCCTAGATGCATACGCTATCACCTTCCCATGTTGCATAAGGACACATCCAAGTCCTTTACCTGACGCATCACAATATACCGTAAAACCTCCGGGCCCAACTGGCAATGTACGAATAGGCGCTGATATCAACTTCTGCTTCAGATTCTCAAATGATACCTGGCATTCTGCCGACCAGAAGAATGGTACATCCTTTCGTGTCAAGCGGGTCATAGGTGCTGAAAGCCTCGCAAAGTCTGATACAAACCTTCTGTAATATCCTGCCAATCCCAAGAAATTCCGTACATCAGCTACGGTCTTGGGTACTGGCCAACTCTCTACTGCTTCTACCTTCTTGGGATCTACTGCTACTCCAGCTCCTGATATGATATGACCCAAAAATGAAATATGATCCGACCAAAACTCACACTTGCTGAGCTTGGCATACAACTGGTTCTTTCTCAGAACCTGTAATACTTTTCTGAGGTGGTCTTCATGCTCCTCTTCACTAGCAGAGTATACGAGAATGTCGTCGATAAACACTACGACAAACTGATCTAAATATGGCATAAAGATGCGGTTCATCAAATCCATGAATATAGCTGGAGCATTGGTCAAACCAAACGGCATTACTAAGAATTCATAATGTCCATACTTCGACCTGAATGCTGTCTTGGGAATGTCTTCCTTTCGAACCCTCACTTGATGGTACCCTGAACGAAGATCTATCTTGGAGAAAACTCTAGCCCTGCTCAACTGATCAAACAAGTTGTCGATCCTTGGAAGTGGGTACTTGTTCTTTACTATCGCCGCGTTAAGCTTCCTGTAATCGATACATAATCTGGATGACCAATCCTTCTTCCCTACAAGTACCACTAGTGCTGCCCATGGTGATATGCTAGCTTGGATAAACTTCTTCTCCTTCAATTCCTCTATGTGCTGATACACCTTGGCCTGCTCCGAATCCGCCATTCTGTAAACCCGATCTGATATTGGTTTAGTTCCAGGTGCCAATTCTATGCTGAACTCAATAGTGGTAGACCTGGAAGTTCTTCGGAAAATACGTCTAAAAATTCTTCAACTACCTTCGGAACTTGAACTTCTTCCATTGCTGTTACTACTCCCTGCTCTTGCTGAGTTGCCTCTGACCTGACTAAGGTGAACCTCTTCATGCCTGGAATATCAAAAGATACACTCCCACTACGACAATCTATTGTCGCATGACTGTCTTTCAGCCAGTCCATGCCTAAGATAACGTCAAAATTTCCAACAGAAAATTTTATCAACCGGGCGGGTAAGGAATGCCCGCAAACTACAACACTACACGCTAGAATAACTCTACTAACTCCTACGAGCCCATTGCCAGTAAGTATACTCAACCTCCCTGGCAATGCCTCGAACTCCATTCCTAGCCGTGTCGCAAATTGTGCAGATATAAATGAGTGTGATGCTCCCGAATCAAACAATACTACTGCGGGATATGAGGCGACGAGAATGTTACCTGCCACAACATCTCCCGATGCTAATGCCTCCTTCAAGGATAGTGTGAATGCCTGCCCTCGACCTCCTTGCTGGTTCCCATGTTACGGCCTAGCCTGGTGCTGCTGCTGCCCCCTTCCTTGATGATGCTGGGGTGGTCTATGCTGGTGTTGCTGAGTAGCCATTATTTCTCTCATGATCTCCAGAAGGGCTGGTGTGTCCATTTTCACAGGGGTAGGTGGAACTGTTGGTGGTGGTAGAACATCTGGATACTGCGGTCCAGCTGCTGCTTCCACTACTACCTCTTCCTGGGTAGTTTCCTGAGTTAGTACCGGCTCTTGTTGCTGACCATCCTGGTCAGGTTGTCCATGTTGCTGTCCATGTTGTTGCTGTCCAGCTCTGACAGGTACGAACGAGGTGCCCCTAAGAAAAGGGATAAAAGAACAATCAAACGACCGGACATGAAGGATCAATGAAGTCAAAGAATACTGGAATGTCAAGCTAGAGTTGAGAGTAACGAATCATGAGATAAAGGAAAAACATGTGTGATTGAGACATCCTATTAAACACCCTACAAGTCTAAAATCCGACCTGCATGGGCCACCACTAAAATCTTGTCATGCCCCAGAACCAGAATACTGGAGAGCGGAGGAATGACTCAGCCAGCTATGTATTATGGGTAGATGAATACCGTATAATACGATCAATGCTGTCTAAAAGACAAGGGAGTGCATACTACATGAAAGTCTCGCTATGGTCACTTCACATCTATTGTCTCAATCATTCAAACAAGAAACAGAAATAGAGAACATGTGAGATAAAGCAGTAAGGCGTCCCAAACGCTCAGTCAAAATGTTCTTGATATCTGACTTTATAAAATACAGCCAGATGATGTAGTAAGTATACACAATTGTTAGCAGCTGCAGTCTAACTTAATTACAATTATGCAAAAGTAGGTACACGACAATCCGACTAACATGTCGGTGCCAAACGGCAAAGTATAAAGTAGATAACAAAACGGGCGGGGAAGTAAGAAACCCACTCGAGTCCTCCTGCGATCATCCCTCTAGTGTTGACCATCTTGGAGGTAGAAGTAAGCTGGATCCTCGGGGACCGGCTCTAAATCTGGCCATGCAAAACCAGAGAGGTAAGACCTCTAATAGCAAGTACCGCAAGGGAGCACGATATGAGGAATAAAACCAGTAATAAGAGAATATGATAATAGATCTCTGTTATCTACTAGGACTCATACAACATCACGACACTTCGAACCAACCTCCCAACCAAACAAGGACAAAAGTTGGCCCGTCATGTCCTGACATTCTGATCATCTCAGTTAAGTAACAGAGTAGGTACAGTGCACAAACAAATCAATTTAAACGGCCAGACAACTACTACGGCTTGCTATTGTGAGTCCCAAGTTATCCTGGTTTTATGCAATAAGGATTTCTCAGTTCTTACTATGCGCAAGCAAGACTAGTTTACCCAGTCAATCAATTGCGCCATTCATGAATTAGACGAGTCCCAGGGGGACGCCCGTCATTAATATACAATATTCAATAGATAATATAACCAGATACTACTCCCTGCCCGTGTGGCAGATTTACAGCATCTGTGGGGACCAATCGGCCTGTCGGGCACTACTAGTCCCAAGAGGGCTGCCATGTAAGAACTCGAGAATCCATTCTCTCCATGCAATCATTATTTTATTTAACTTAATAGTCTCTACGTTGAGTGAAGTACCATGCCGTGGATCATGGTCATTCAGAATGAGTACTTTCGTACGGGGTACGATATGCGCAACTCTACAATGATACCAGTGCGGTCAGGTTGTAGGTCTTACATAGCGTAATGCAACAATCAAAACTAACCACGGAGTAATCTTGCCTTGACCATAAAGTACACATGCTTCTTTGGTAAGATAAATAAATGATAAATGAATTGAAGCCTGCATGTGCCTGTATGCCAATATTCGGGATTAGCCAGTCGATTTCAATAGTTCATAATTAATATGAATGTGTCTCATTCATTCAATTTAATAAGACGACTAGCCAGTCTCGTAGTTCCAACTAGGAACACATGATCAATTATTAGTCAAGGTCACAATCATTATCAATGGTGACAAGGCATGAAAGTCAACTAATATTCAGTGGGGTCGAGTCTACAACTCTCAGGGTTTAATTCCAGTCAATCGGGGTATCTATAACTCAATTCACGACACATGGTACATCTCACGTAACAATCTATATTTAACAGAAATATTAGCATATCATGATTATATCAAGTTTATGCAAAAAGGCGTAAGGATATAAAATGGACGTTAAATATCTAATAAGATATCAATATACAGGGCTATAGAAGATCCAGGGTAAGCAGGCTACGCTCATGTCAGCCTACGCTCAAGTCAGCCTACGCTCAAGTCAGCGTACGCTCAGGTCAAGCTACGCTCAAGTCAAGCCACGCTCAAGTCAAGCTACGCTCAAGTCAGCGTACGCTCAGGTCAAGCTACGCTCAAGTCAAGCCACGCTCAAGTCAAGCTACGCTCAAGTCAGCGTACGCTCAGGTCAGGCTACGCTCAAGTAAAGCTAGTGTATGGACTCCATATGCTCCTCTTCAAGGCAGCGTACGTACTCCATACGACTCCTCACTATCCAAACCAGCGTACGCAAGTCATACGCTTCCAAAGGCAGCGTATGAACTCCATACGACTCCTTACTATCCAAGCCAGCGTACGCAAGTCATACGCTTCAAAAAGGCAGCGTATGAACTCTATACGACTCCTTACTAACCAAGCCAGTGTACGCAAGTCATACGCTTCCAAAAGGCAGCATATGAACTCCATACGACTCCTCTTCAAGGCAGCGTTTGTACTCCATACGCTTCCTCTTCAAGGTAGCGTATGCAAGTCCATACGACTCCTCATCAAGGTAGCGTATGCAAGACATACGCTTCCAAAAGGCAGCGTATGAGGACTGTGCTGCGGTAAAGAGCGTGCACAACTCAGTGGCACAAGCTAAAAAGCTCGCGCACTGTTCACTGTCTTCTCCAATCAGCAAGAACTCCATGGTTTGAACCCAAAGCTTCAAAATCCATAACTTGGTCAAAATAAGTCCAAATCCAACTTTGCAAAGGTCAAAATTGGGTAGAATAAAATTTTCTACAACATGGAACCATCAAAACTTGAAAACAAAGAAGTTTGATGGATCAAAACCACAAAAATTCGAAAACAATTAATTTCTAGATCTACTAAAAATAAAACTTCAAAACGAAAAATGCCAAGTTCTAAACTCTCTTAGAATCACAAAGAGAAGAGAATGGAACCATAAAAATGGGTCCTCATGAAGAAGCAAGATGTACTTGCCTATGGGTTTGGTTGGTGGAGAGAGTAATGAGAAAGAAGAAGAAGATTAATGGTGAAGGAAAAATAATGAAGAGAGAGAAAGGGGGATTGGCTTTAAATGAAAAGGTGGTGGTAGGTGGGGGTGTTAGGTTTGTTTCATGATGAACCAACTAACTAAACCAAACCAAGCCGAACCCAAGTCTAGCTAAAACAGAGAAATAGAAGCAGAAAGTAAAATACAGAAAATTAATTAACATGAATTTAAAGAGATTTAAATACGAAACAATACATAATAAATATTAAATAAATACATTTAAGCCGTACATGTATTAAAAATACGTATACTGGGAACGGGGAGTGACATCTATATATATCAATAAATATATATATATCAATAAATACTCAAATATATATATATATATATATATATATATATATATATATATATATATATAAATACTCAAATATATATATATATATATATATATATATATATATATATATATATTTTATATATATATACACATATACATATATCAATAAATACTCAATTAACCAATAATGATAATATCTAATAGTAATAATTATATTTATCTAATCACCATAAAATAATAGAATAATACTTAACTAGTGGTTTGGTGAATCCATACTACTACCCTTATCCAGGTCCAAAAATTTCATACAAATATTATAAAATAATATTTAATAATAAAAATACCAATTTTTTGTATAAATATTCAAATAATTAAAATGTACATCAATACCCAAAATAATTTAGGAACTATTTATACACACATAAAATATGCCTACATGGTCGTCCTTAGTCTCACTACAAGATTACATGGGCTCGGCTTCGTTTCGGGTCTAGTCCGAGCTAAATCGTCACAAATCGGATCTCCAACAAGTCAATAATATAGTTAATAAATAATTAAACGTTCAATAGGGTTAAGTCGCAACTTGGCCTGGTTTTTCTAGTTAGGACACACTTATGGCTGAGTCTTCCTGGTCATGGCTAATACACTAGTCAAGGCACGCCACTGCACTATCCGTGCCATTATTCCTAGTCGTCTGGTACTTTAAAACTTAATCATGGCTAAAGTCATCTACCATAATAATTAACTAAATAATCATTTATCAAATTCTAAAATCACCTATTTAAATCAAATAAATAATAAAAAATTCTCCTGGAAGGGAAGCTACATAGGACAAGCCAAGGCTATGCCAAGCCTTGGACGATAGGACCGTGCATGTTTTATGAAGCATTTATGCGGACGACGCCTATGACTTAGGCTACGTTCATAACTTCGCCAACTCAAACCAACATTCCTTCTCCCAAGACACGGGACGAAGGACCGAGTGACTTAGGCTACGTTCAAAGCACGTCGTGCACCAACTCTAAGCCGACCGTTGGACCTTTCCATATTCTAACTCAATTCAACTCATCAGAATTATTCCCTTATCTATGTGGATTAATCTATTTTATTATCAAGCCTACTTGTGCAAGTTGAATACATACAATTTATTATGTGAAGGCTAAGATGAGGCAAGTTTACCGAAACTACCCCACCTGAGCGAGGAGTCGCCTCGACCGAGCGAGCCTTCGAACAGCTGTTGCAAGGCTAAGTCCGAACGTCATTGGCATTTTGATTCCTCCGATTGACTTTGCGGGATGGGGCACTACAGGTGCTGCCTACTTTTAAAGAGTTTCAGGCCTCTGTTGAAATAGAGACGGGCAAGAAGTGAATATATTGGTCACTTTGATACTTATTGCAGAGAGCAAGGGATACGACACCAGAAGACCGCCCAAGATACCTCAGCTCAATGGTTTAGCGAAGCGCATGAACAGGACGCTGATGGAGAGGGTGTGGTGTTTGCTGTCAGAAGCAAATTTGTCAGGCAGTTATTGGGGTGAGGCTCTTCTCACAGCTGCTTATGTTATTAATTTATCTCCTAGTGCTCCTTTACTGGGTGATGTGCCCGACAAAGTATGGTACGACAAAGAGCCGTCATACAATCACCTGCGAGTGTTTGGTTGTAAGGCTTTCGTGCATGCACCGAAGGACGAGAGGTCCAAACTTGAGCAGAAGATGAGACGGTGCGTCTTTGTTGGCTACGTCGGGATGAGTTTGGCTATAGACTCTACGATCTAGTGGAAATAAAGCTCTACAGAAGCAAGGACATGGTATTCGTCGAGGATCAGACCATGACCAACACTCAAGATTCCGAGACACCTTCTGAGGTTGAAGAATTGCCTGAGTTAGAGTCATTTCACTTCGAGCAATTTCCAGAGGACATCGTAGAGGATCCAGTTATGGGGGAGCCAGTACATGGAGTTGCTCCCAACCTTGGTCATCAGCCTGCTGATGGTGGTTAGGGTGTCCCTCAGGAGGATGAAAATGCCAGGGAGACAGTTCCTGAAGGGGATGGGGCTGTTGGTATACAGCCAGCACCAATGGCTTCATTGAGAAGGAGCGACAGAGAACGTCGACTATCTACGAGATACTCACCGGAAGAGTATTTGCTACTGACTGACGGGGGAGAGCCCGAAAGTTTTGCAGAGGATATGGAAGACGAACACAGGCAGGAGTTGATGCAGGCTACGCAGGAGAAGATGCATTCCTTACACGCCAATTCTACTTACGAGCTGGTGCGATTGCCAAAGGGCAAGAAGGCTTTGAAGAATCGATAGATATTTAGAATGAAGCAGACGGATGATGCTACTCGCCCTTGATACAAAGCGAGGCTGGTAGTTAAAGGCTACAGTCAGCGAAAAGGTGTGGATTATGATGAGATCTTTTCCTGAGTCATCAAGCAATCGTCTATACAGGTTTTGCTAGCATTGGCAGCCAGTTTAGACTTGGAGGTCGAGCAGATGGACATAAAGACGACATTCCTCCATGGTAATCTTGGGAAGGAGTTATACATGGAGCAGCCAGAGGAATTCTGTGCGAATGGCAAGTCACATTTGGTTTGTCGGTTGAGGAAGAGCTTGTATGGTCTAAAGCAGGCTCCGAGATAGTGGTACAGGAAGTTCAAGTCATTTATGGGGGAGCATGGTTATGCACGGATGAAGTCAGACCAATGTGTATTTGTGAGGTACTTTACCGAGGATGATTTCATCATTTTATTGCTCTATGTTGATGATATGCTATTAGTGGGTCGGAATACTACTATGATAGCGAAGTTGAAGCGCCAACTGGGCGCAGCCTTCTTTGTGAAGGATTTACGCGCAACAAAGACTATTCTTGTGATGGAGATTAGCCGAGAGAGAGAGTCCAAGCTGCTACACTTATCCCAAAAGAAGTACATTCATCGAGTACTTCAGCGTTTCGGGATGGACGGGTCGAAGAAAGTGAGTTGCCCCCTTGCGGCCCACTTTAAGCTCACTGAGGAGCAATGTCCATCTACCGAGGACGAAAAAGAAGATATGGAGCGGGTTCCATATGCCTCAGCTTTGGGAAGCTTTATGTATGCTATGGTGTATACGAGGCCAGACATCGCTCATGCAGTTGGCACAGTTAACAAGTATCTTTCAAATCCTGGAAGGGTACATTGGAGTACGGTTAAGTGGATTCTACGATAACTTCAGGACACTGCCGATTGTAGACTTTCTTTTGGTGGTGACGAGCCAAAGCTGGGTGGATATACCGATGCTGATATGATGGAAGATATAGACACGAGGCGATCGACTTCGGGATATGTGACGATGTTTGCTGGATGAGTGGTATCGTGGCAGTCACGTTGCAGAAGTGTGTTGCCTTGTCGACGACAGAGGCAGAGTATATTACGGCGACGGAGGCTTGCTAGGAGTTGTTGTGGATGAAAAAGCTGTTACAGAAAATGGAACTGAAGCAAGAGCAGTATACTTTGCTTTGCGACAGTCAGAGTGCTATTCACCTTGTGAAGAATCAGAACTTTCATAGCCGGTCTAAGCACATCGAGACTAGGTATCATTGGATACGGGATGTGGTTGAGAAGAAGGACGCAGAGCTTGAGAAGGTTCATACAGATGATAATGGACCAGATATGTTCACCAAGATTCTACCAAGAAGAAAGTTTGAGTTCTGCAGATAGATCGTCGGAATGACGACCTCCTCCATATAGTTGTGAAGGACGAGAAAAGTTGGAGTGGGTGGGGTTCCCAACATATGTGAAGAAGACCCCAGAGTGCGACGAGCGCCGTCTGTGTGTCAAAGAAGCTCGGGGAGGTGACGAGGCCATTCGGAGACGAAGAAGAAGCTCGAAAGCTACCAGAGACCATTCTGGAATATGTGAGGCAGATTTTGGGCCGAACTCTGCTCCAGGCAGAGTTCTGGCCGAACTCTGCCCCCTAGGTGTCACGTCCCGCTCCCGTAGGAGAGATCGTCCATGCTAAGGCATGATGTCGTACGAGCCTATATTGCGCTCGTGCAAGGCGGGTTCTATAACGGCCGATTACAGTGGCTGCGACGGGATCGTTGCACAGAAGTCCCAAGCAGAGACATTAAATAATTGTAGCAAAAATTTGAAGCAAAACACAAGTCATTCAAAATACTCTTTATTGATATTGAAACAAAGATTACAAAGGGGGGAACGAGGCCAATAATATAATCACTCAAGCTTACTCTTCTCATATTACAAGCCACTCAGCTCTCTCTCTCATCTCTCAATACATGTCTTGAGTAGGCCGACGGAAGCTTTAGATAGGCAATGTCCATACATTATGTCCCGTATAAGTCCTAACTCCACGCGGTCGCATGCCTTGAATTGCCAAGGAACTCCGTGCCTCGACGCATCCAAACGAGCTCCGCGCCACGAGCTTCTACCTGTTCCTGCACATAAATACTGTGTGGGTGTCAGTACTCAACTGTACTGGTGGAATGAGCTCCTCGCCCGTCCATACAAAACTAACACGTTAATTTACTTTGTGCAACATAGTCCCTTTATGATTGTCTTTCTACTCTTGCCTTAGGATCCATTTTAGGATAGACGCCTTAGCCTATTTTATGTCTCTAGACCATCCAGTGCTTGCAACAACAACGCCAACACATACTTTGCCTTTAGACGCTTCTCGTACTAACAATGTTAACTTATCATGTCGTGCTTGCCTTTCGGCACATAATCAGAGAAGCGACTACACGATAGTACCCAATTTTCACGTGACCGTGCTACAAGTCCTTTGTGTTGTGCCTCGCAAACTCAGTGTGACTTAACCATATTATCGTCTCGCGGCCCTTACTACATTTAATCGCCAACTGACCCAATCAAGGCTTTTGGACTAAGTGTCACTCGACCGACTTTGCCTTGCGACGTTTCCTGACTTAAACTCAAGATGACTCAAAATCAACTTATGCAACTTATATTCCGACAACTTAAGACTTGACGCTATAAATCGTGCCGAAGCACGGTGTCTACGTTACAGCCAAATCTTAGGCCCAAATATTGCCTTCCGATCGTGCACACATTCAACTCGACTCATTGATATAGTGCATACAATACTCGACTCAATCCAAAGGCATATATGCAGATCGCTGCCCACGCCAACTCATCTATATGAACTAGTCACTAGCGCCCAGCGCTATCCTGGACACCATAGCTTTGTTAGATGGATGCCCCCTTGCCAGCGCGAGTAGCGAGCTCTGCTGCAAGTTCCCGCCTAACCCGTGCAGTAATCCAGCACTACTAATCATGTCTCTATCGAAATGGTCTCGTTGGCCGCCTGGGTTGTCGTTCGAGAAACATTATCTCACCTTGTACAAGTTGTCCAATGACCATGCAAGACATGACTCGAACTGACGTCTCACATAGTCATTATACAATTCTAGTGTAACCATCTCTTTCAGGGCCAAGTTTAATACTTCTCACATCTGAGACTGCCCCGACGACCCATGGTTGCGAGCCTTCTTCTTGCTTGTCCTATCATTTCATTCAACTCAGGAACGACTATTCAAAAGCCCTTCTTTCCAAACTCCAAATGAATCAACCGTGACCCGTGCCTTAGAAACACTAAGTCCGTAACGTCCTTGTAGGAACCTAGAGGGGGGTAAATAGGGTCAAGCTAACTAATCAAGCACTTAGCACAAGCTAATTGGCAATTTAAAAATATAAGTGCAAGAGAAGAAGTAATAACAATACCGATACCCGATGTATCCTGGTATCCTCCCTAGAGGCAATCCAGTCCCGAAACTCTCTCCGGATTTAATTTACTATTTGAGCAAATAGTTACACACGAGTTTGGATCCGAAGAACTCGTCAACTTCTTACACGAGAGCTTTAATCCGAAGGCCTCTCCGACTTCAACCGAGAGTTTGGATACGAAGACTCCCCAACTTCAACCGAGAGTTTGGATACGAAGACTCTCCAACTTCAACCAAGAGTTTGGATACGAAGACTCTCCAACTTCAACCTTTCACAATAGGTTTTGATCTCCTTATACAATAAGATGAAGATCTTACTTTTCAACTCAATAACTCTAACACAATTTATGGATGGCAAATGAAAGCTTTGTAGAGTTGTTTGTGGATAGGCTTTGGTGGTTTAGAAATTTTTAGGCTCAAAGCATCAACCTTGAATGAAGGGGTTCAAGGCTATTTATAACCAAAGCATTGAAAAGAGCCAAAGGCAACTTTTCAGTCAGCGACCGACATACCGTCGGTATACCGGTCTGGGATTGCAACGGCTCGAAATATAGCCGTTGGGATCATTTAATGCTGGAAATCCGACCGTTGGACTTTCAACGTTACGGAATCGGTATACCGTCGGTATGATCCGGGATACCGTCGGTATGCCGATTTTGTAGAAAGAAAACTTTCTGTGAACAAAATCGGTATACCGTCGGTATGCTGGTTTTCTGCCGAAAATGATCCTGGGCTAGTTTCTACCCTAGCTTTCGATTTTTCCATCCAGTTCTTGTGTTTACAATTATTTCTAAGACGCATTACATACTCCAGATATACTGTAGCAGGTACAGGCTTCTTCAGAGTCTTGAAATGATGATGGCATGGCTTGGCTTCTTCCTTTGATAGCTGCTGGCTTTTTCCCTTGGCGGCAGCTGTCCAAAGATATACAGTTTACAAAAACTGAATACCTTTCGGGGGCTTCGCCCCTGAACCCCCGACGAGGGCGCTGCCCCCTCGACCCCCGTCCACTGACCGGGCAGCGGAACCCTCGAGTGCGTGGCTCCGGAGATGTCGTCGGGTGGTTCAGAAAAATCTTGTGAAATCCGTCATCTTTGGTCCACCTTGATTTCTTCATTGCATATGTCCACATTGATCTTGCTTATTACTTTTCTGCATGTACATGTTAGACGAACAAAGCAATACACATAGTAGCAAGTGTGATAAGTTTAATGCACATTAGGACAATGCTGAGTTTAAATATAAGTGCTAAGGTGATAGCATAAATGTTAGTGATATCATAATGATTAAACTTAATTGAATAACCACATTCAAAAACATAGTTTTGATTTTGGCAACTCGATTAAATTTAAGATAGAAAGCTCATATCAAAACCAATAGGCATATATCACCAAAGGTATAAGTATAAGTAGAAATGCTATAGTGAAAATATAAAGATTAGTGATAATGAAATGCTAAACTAAACATATTAACCATATTCAAAAAATATGATACAATCATTGGACCAACAGTCCTGCCTTACACCAATTGATGTACTGGATGATCCTACCGCCTAAGACATACCTATACAATGGGCCTTACGGTCATGGAACCAAGTAATTTCGACAACCGCAGAAAACATAGGACAGTGCTTAGAAAAGACTTCGATAGCCTATCATAACTCAGCCTAACTTAATCGTGCAACAACTTGACGAGTAAGAACTGCGGACGATGGGACCGTGCATGCTTTATGAAGCATTTATGCGGGCGACGCCTATGACTTAGGCTAACTCTTAGATTATGACGAAGACCAACTTTTTCTTCTCCCAAGCCAAGGGACGAAGGATCGAGTGTCATTTTCAAGCACGCCGTGCACTAACTCTAAACTGACCGTTGGACCTTTCTATATTGTAACTTAATTCGATCCGTCGGAATTATTCCCTTAGCTATGTGGATTTGTCTCTTTTATTATCAAGTCTACTTGTGCAAGTTGAAAACATGCGATTTATTATGTGATGGCTAAGATGAGTCGAGTTTACCGAAACTACCCCACCTGAGCGAGGAGTCGCCTCGACCGAGCGGGCCTTCGAGTCACCGTTGTAAGGCTAAGTCCGAACGCTGTCGGCATTCCGATTACTTGATTGACTGAGCGGGACGAGACACTACACTTGGTTCCAGAACTGTTCTGGGACCAAAACACAGAGTTCTGGCCGAACTCTGTGTCGTCGGGCCCAGGAAAATTTCAGGATGATTTAATCACCGTTGGTTCGTATCCTACGATACAGATTTTGTTGCGGGATTAGGATGTTTAAATACGGTTTTACCTAACCCTAATCACAAGAGTAACACAACATAACATTGAAAAAAATAGAGAGAAAATAGGCAAGAGTGCCATTGCAACTTTGGGAGAGAAAAAGTAGGATTGAATGCCGTTTTCGGAGGAGGATCGTGTTCGGATAATCTCTACTCGTCGTCTTTGTTCTTCGTAGCCTTGTAATCAATTATTCTTGCTTCCAAGAGTTGTGGAGATCCGTATTGGATCGGGAGAAATTTGTAGAGGGTGTACTCCTTTATTTCATTAGTGAAGGCTTCTCAAGGATTGGATTCCGATCGTCCCGTGGTTTTTTTTCGCAAGAGTTTTTCACGTCAAAAATTCTCTATGTCTGTGTGGATTGTGTTTGGTGTTTGGTTCGTGCGTTGTATTATTCGGTACTCTTGCAGGTACTCTTTAGTTTGGAAAAAGATTTTCGCGCTTCTTTTCCAACATATAGTTTAACTTGTTATATAATGGGGTTTATGCGAGCAAACAAAATTTTAATTTTATGAACTTAAGGCATCTTTAAGAGGTCTATTGGCAGTTTGTTTTTAAGGGAAAAGAGGAGAGGAAGAGACGAGTCTTTATTCATTTTTCTTGGTTCAGGAATGGGAACTTCTTATGTGCTCTGCTGCAGTGTTTACATGTCAACCTCCAAAATATTATGTATACCTTAATATCCGGAACTTGTGCTTTCTGTAAGAACCTGAATCAATTTACAAAAGTTATAAGCAAAATTTTCAGAAACCTGTAGAATTTTTATATTTTTTTCTAACAGAAACGATAAGGTTGGATCATACCTATACAATGGGAACTGTGCTGGTTAACTTACGAAATTAAGAATAAATGAGCACTTGATGTTTATTTTATTTCGAAACTCCCAGCAGAACAATGCAGAGTTTCAGTCTGCAGAGTCCAATATAGGGGTACTGGCAGGATTTGCCTTGACATTGCATATTGTCAAAACTCAAAAGAAAAACTCACTGAGATGAAAACTACATTTTCAAATTTCTTCAGAGTTCAGAGAAGTATCAATTCAAAGTTAACCCAGCAAACTGTTGTGCGGATTAATTATACCGAAATGTTCAAGGCAAGTTTGACATGCATATATGGTCGTTTTCAAGCATGTTGAATTTGTGCGATCGCACAAGACCCCCAAAACTGTCGTTAATATTAATAATGTAAAATTTTCATTTATAGATTTGTGTATTCATATGTTTCAGAAATTGTAGTAACATGATCCTTAGAATGTACGAAAGTATATTTTTGACTTAATTGTAACTTGATACCCTCAACTTTTCCATTTTTTAATTTGATACCTTTTTTTTTACTCGACAACTTAATACCATCAATTATTTAATATTTCTAATTTGATACCCAAAATTTTAAAAAAAATTATCCCTTATTTCACTTTCCAAATCCCTCTCCCTCCCTCATCGGCTGACCACTCCCCTCCCCAGCCCTCCCCCTACTGCCTCCACCCCCACCCCCGTCCCCTCCAGCCACCCTCGTCCCCACAGTCTCCCCCCCTCCCCCCGCCGCCGTCACCGCTCCCCACACCACGGTTGCACCACCTCCCCCCCTCCTCTCTCTCCGGATGGTGGCTGGAGTATGGGAGGGGGGGTGGGGTGTTGTTGGTTGGGTGAGATGTGTAGTTTTAAGTTTAGATCAGAGATATTTGTATCTAATTTTTAAATAGTCGAGTAAAAAAATTTAGCGTATCAAGTTAAAAAACTGAAATAGTTGTGGATATCAATTTATAATTAAACTTATATATTTTTTTTAAAGTGGTCAAAGAAAGATTATTTTTTAGTATCTCTACACGGCTGGTAAAATATCCGAAATGGTCATGTATATATACCAATGCTTGGCATCCAGTACAACCTTGCCTCAGAGTTTGCATTTCTAATTGTAATCTCCCTTGAAGTCAGAGTAATAAATAAAAAAGAAGGTTAGCAACTTGCCTTCTCTATCAAGTTTGTTTTTTCTTTCTCCATTATCATGACAAGGTGGTCTAGAGAAAGGTGTTTTCTTCTCACCAAAAGTTTGTTAATGAGACAATTATGAATCATGAAAGTGGTTGAACATATCTAGATGAGATCTTCAAGGAGCATTGATTGAAAGCATATAATAGTTCTATTAAAAGTTTAATATTAGATTGCATCCAACATTTTGGAGTTACCGAGATTGAAAGGAATTTGAAGACTGGTAACCATGTGTAGATTTGAGAGAACTGATGAAGAACCATGTGAGCTATGGGAGAGATCAAGGAGATGGAAAATATTAACAATATCTTTTCCCATTCTTATAACGTTTGAAAACCTTAGCTCTGGATCTTGTTTATAATATATTTTAATGCATGTAGGTCTGGGACAAAATGATGGACAAGTATCCCACATCTCATTAATTTACGGACAAGGGATCACTCCCAGGACACTGATACAGAGGACCATTTGACTAATGCGGATTGGGATTTACATAAAAATGAGATAAAATGGTGAGAACAAAAACCTTCTTTGTTTGATGCAAAAAAATCCTCCCTAAATTGGCCATTTTTGTAAAAAAAGATCACATATTCTTAAATTCTCCATTATTTATTTTTTGTTGCAAAAAAAATTTCAAATGATAATTTTACCCCTCCCCTCTCCTTCCTCGGTTGTTGGGGAAGGGGCTGGGTGGCCGACGATGCCACGGAGAGGGCTGCGTGGGGCCGGGACGAGGGCGGGGGAGGACCGCGGGGGGCCGGCGAGTGTGGGGGAGGGCCGTGCGGGGCCGGCGAGGTCGGGGGGGAGGCTTGCGGGGGTGCGGCGAGCACTGCGGGAGGAGGGGGGTCGCCGGGGACGGCGAGGGTCGCAGGAGGGACAAGGCCGGCAGGGGGAGGTCGGGGAGCGTCACGGGGGGAGGGGGGGTCGCCGGGGATGGCGAGGGTTGCAGGGAGGGCAGGGCCGGCGGGGGGAGGGTAGGGGGGTCGGGCGGGGCTGGGGAATCGTCGCCGCCACCGGGGGGAGAGGGGGGCAGGGGCATTTTCAAAATTAAAATTTTTAATTTTGACTGGAGGGATCTTATTAAGCAAATTTGTAATATAAGGAGGGACGAATTGCTAAAAATGACTAATAAGTCTTTTTACGCAAAAGGTGTCAATCTAGGAAGAATTTTTTTTGCACTTTACCCTCTTTGTTTTATGAAGGGAATTGTAGTTGCCAAGGAGGTGTTTAGAATGTCTCCCGGATTGTTAAGGTGGATTATCAAAATTGGTCTTAATTTATTACAATTTTTAAAAATAAAATTTATAGTTTTTTATATATTATAAATTAAGGATAATTTTGATAATCCAACTTAAAAATTCGTTATTAGCAATTACAGTTTTCTTTATTAACGATAAATACCTAGTCATGTACTAATTCCGAAATAAATCATTTGAAATATAGAATCAAGAGTGTACAAAGTCTAGCGATTAGAATCGAAGAACTTATTGGAAATAAAAACAGAAACCATTCAACTATTCTTCAAGATAAACGTCCATGACGAATCAATACCCCCAACCCAAACATGGTGGCTGACTATGCAGAAAAATAATGATAATAAAAATCAAGACAAAGACACAAGTTTTAAGTAGATAACCATAGCCGGTAAAAAAAATTACATGAACAGCAAGATCACTATTAAACTATAACCGCCGGAGAAAGTATACAAAGAGAATAAAAAAAAAAAAACTCAAAAATTACATCCAAAAAGATATGAAAGATTCAATTTCTTTCTTATTCCGTCTTTCTATTCTCTTTATATCCAAGATCGATGTCAAACTAAACTCCAACTCCATTATTAAATAATTTTTTGAGCGCTCAACCGAAAATAAGACACACCTAAACAACAAAAACCGTGCGTTAGTCATAGTATGAAAAACATGGATTACTCTTTACACAGTCAAAGAATAGAGAATCATGTATTCGTCAAATTCCTGGATTATGCATAATATACTGTGAACATCTTAAAATTAGCTGCTGCTGTGTGCTGTGCTGTTTGTGTGTGAGAATTCATAGTTGGCCGAAAATGTTTTGCTAGTCCACCCCCACGTACACGTGGGAGTACATGGCCACATTAAATCCCAAACTTATTCTATTGATATCTCACATTAATGTATGCACCAAATAAGAAAACGACTACTCGTCTCTAGTTGTCGTCTCATAATTTTGATGTTGGACAGGTGGCTTTTCGGAACGAGGACCAAAATTCCAAGACATAGGAGAGATATACGTATACTTTCAAGTACAAGTGGCAAAGAGTAAAGACCAGTGAATGGTAAATTCATCCAATAATATAATAATACATAATATTAAAAAGCCAAACATAAATTAATGGAATAATTGTTAAATATTATTAAGATATGATTACCAAAAATAAGATATCGAATTATATCATTGAACGGACTCACCAACTGTCATGTGGTAAGCCAGTCTCAGCTGAATAATTTCTCAATAACTACAAATTGGACTATTTTGAAGGACTAATTTATTATAATTCCATGTGAACACAATGAAGTTTTTTTTTTGTTTGTTGAAAGTTCGAAATACACCACGTTTAACATAGTATAACGGAATAAGCCAAAAAATGATGGCATGGTCACAATACTATATTGCTCTATTTCATTTGTCAATGCAGGACTAAATTTTGGGAAAACTGTTCTAATTTTTAGTCGACTAATACCTCTTCCCCCTTAATAAAGTCTTATGATGAAAGCTTTTGTGATATAGTTAATTTTGAGAAAGAAACCATTTTTCAAAGCAATATAACATCTCTTTCAGTATTGATTGTTTTGTCCATGTTGTCCAGTTCCAAAGATTAGACAGCATGATATCGTTTAGTTGATCACTCGTTGAAGCAGAGTTTGTTGGGTTTTAGCCTTTGTATTAGAAACTTTAGTCCCACATCGGCTAGGCCAAAGGAGTTGTATCTCTATATATTAACTATGCTAGTTTAGAGATGTACATGTGGTGTGGAGGTGCACATGGGTGTGCCATGTGGGATTATTTTTCTAATGAAAAAAAGGCTAAATAAACAATTGAAAGCATTCATGCTTTTTGCTCTTGGAAAATTTATTTCCATGGGAGCTAAGCGACTCGGACTCGGACTCCGGCTCATGGGCTTATGAGGCGTAATGTAGCATTTTGTTGGCGCACTTTGCACTTGCGCGGGTGGCGCAGGGTGCGCAGGGCGCAGGTGGCACAAGTGGCTTAGTGTGCGTACTGCGCGCGGGGTGCGCGAGTGGCGCAATTTGCTTCAGATCGTGCCTGTGCATGATCTGGACGGTTACTGCACGGTCGGAGTGGTTATTACCACGTCCCGAATGTTGTGCTAACCGGACATTTGCTACTCGGACCTATAAAAGGTCTCTTCTCTCTCACGGGCAAATAGACACATAACATATTCAGAAAGTTACGAAAGTTTACAAGTGTTTCTTAACACAAGTAAATAGTTTACAAGTGTTTCTTAACACAAGTAACCAGAGTCTGTGAGAGAGAGAAGAAAAACTTTGCACCAGCGTTGCTTTTGTATGGGAGTACGTGTACGATCCAAGGAGTCAGAAGAGCAGAAGTGTTCCAAAGTTCTCCGACGAACTTGCTGGTTCCTGGAAGCTATTCGTGTGGGGCGAATATAGCTTTGAGCAACGGTGATCATTCACCCCAACAGGCCATCTTCCATCTTTCGCCTGTCATCTTATTCGCTGCTGTAAATTACAAAATCTTCTTAGATTCTCGTATATCATATGCTGCTGTAACGAGATCTTCTTAAATCTTCGTTAAACTTGTGCAACCTTCCTAGAAGTGTTGCGTTAGAACATTATTTTTATAATTGTTTCATCTTCTCAGTTTTTTATCGAAAAATTGTGCCCCGGCAATAACAGAGATCCATCTACCTGATGGGAATGAACCAGGAAAAATGTTTTACAAACGGAGAGAATTCGTCAAGTACAGAAAAAAAAATCGCACAAACTAAGTATGCCAATTTTCACACACAAAAACATAATGCAAATGTTGAAAATATTTGCTTCCTCCTTTAAGAATCTCTAAAAAAAAGTAAACAAAAATGAAAGGTTATCGACCTCCGGGGAAGTCGTGCGCGAAGCACTGCTCTAAAAGTTAATTTAGATGTATGTGCAGACTTGTTCCAAATGCTGCTAGTGGTAAAACCTCCACTCTACCGGTATCTCCTCATTGCACACAACTCGAAGATATTGATCCCCACTTAGCTCTGCCTATAGCAAGGATGTGAAAAAGAGAAATAGTTTTGGAGAACATAATTTTAAAGAGACATTTTACGTAGTAATTTTCTGTGTAGAGAAGAAGAGAAAAAATACTCAATATATAGGAAAAATTTCAAAGGAAAAAAATAATGACCAATAAAGCCAGACCTTGCACATAACCAAATCAATGGCAATAAAACCAGACGTTACACAAAAATTAAACAATAGAAAAAATGTGGTTCAAAGAGCCTAGACAAAATTAAATGCCAACGTTTTAGAATTTAATAGAAATTGATGAGCAGCAAAATTGTGGAACTAAACGTTGGAGGAGTTAGTCTTCTAAAAATGAATAGCAGTAGTAACAGCAATCCCCCTAAAAAAGCAAGTTTCGAATAAAGAAAGAATAGAAGTAGAACATATCTGGGCAGGAATATACTATGCATAGATGAGATGGACTGCAACTTTGAATCTCATTTAGTGACTATTGTCTTTATCTGAAGAAGTACTTGATGGAATATGCCTGGAATCAGACTTCTTGATCCATATTCAGGAAATAACACGCATAGTATGCTAGAAGTTCTTGGGTCTATCAGGTGGTACGGCCATGCGCACTTTTTCATATTCATGAGAGTCGTTTAGGACATCCATGTCCTATAGTCGCGGCCTTCACGACCTCTCACATAGGTAAGTTTTCGAAGGGTTGGTGATTGAAGTCAACCATCCATAATCATTCTTGGACCTATTGAGAGTTTTAAACTCATCCTAACCAAATCACACCGGAACACTGTCACCATAGGCTCGTGATGCCGCACGAGCCTAGATTGCGCTCGTGCAAGACAGTTTTATAACGGCCGATTACAGCGACTACGACGGGGTCATCGCACAGAAGTCCCAAGCAGAAACATTGAACATGTAGCAGAATTTAGAAGCAAAGTACAAGTTATTCAAAAGTGCTCTTTATTGATATTGAACAATAAGATTACAATAGGACGCAAGGCCATGATTATAAGTCTCTCAAGCTCACTTTTCTCTCATTTTACAAGTCACTCTGCTCTCTCTCATCTCTCAATACAATGCTAGAGCCAACGAAAGCTTCGGAAGGCAATATCCATAAATTATGTCCCGTATAAGTCTTGACTTCACGCGGCTGCACGTTTCGAATCGCCAAGGAACTCCGTGCCTCGACGCATCCAAGCGAGCTTCGCGCCACGAGCTTCTACCTGTGCCTGCACATAAAAACTGTATGGGTGTCAGTACTCAACTGTACTGGTGGAGTGAGCTCCTCGTCCACCCATACAAAATCGATACATTTATTTACTTTGTGCAGCTTAATACCTTTTTGATTGTCTTTCAAGTCTTGCCTTAGGATAAATTTTAGGACAAAGGTGTCTTGGCCTATACTTAGCAACACAACGACAGGGTCGTGCTACACTCTATTCGTGACTTCAATATATTCGAGGCAGTGCCTCGACGAGCAAGAACTTACGCCACTCGGCTGTGCCAAGACCTTCACTTGTTCTATGTGCCTCTCGACCATTCTCGTGCCAACGATATCAAGGGGATGACTCGTGCTGGTCGTGCTGATAGACATGATCGTGCCTATGATCGAGGCCGTGCCTCCCAAGTATCAACTAGACTTAATCAACTTGCCTTACGGCCCTTCCTGACTTAACTCGAGATGAGGCCACATTCATGTCGCAGGACGTATCCTTGCTATAGCCAACTCTTAGGCTCTAGAATTGGTGTTGCAACCATGCACACCCTAATCCGTGCCGATTCAAGGTTAGCACTTGCTATAAGCGTAACTTGATACCCCAACACGTAACCTGCTAGTACTCGACACAATCCAAAGGCATACACGCGGATAGTCGCTCTTGCTGACACATCTATATAAGTGGTCACTAGCAATGTCAAGCTATCCTAGATCTTATGCATACGGTGACCATTTGCGTGGCGAGGTATGAGCTTCCACCGAATGACCCGCAGCCTATATTGTAATGGTTCACTTCAATCAGTCGTACCGTCGATGGAGGCCGTACAATATCTGCAATTCCTCCAAGGCCGACACGAACCCGGTGCCCCGGGATCGCTCGAGGAATTTTGTCCTTGTACGCAAGTTGTCCAATGACCATGCAAGACTCAACTCGATCTATCAAGTCCTTCCTTAACCATGACCATGCTTTCCATTTTTCTATCGAGACTCCCAAGTAGCGGGACCGATCTCGCGTGCTTGCTTATCGAGACTTATTGAGACTCCTAAGTAGCGGGACCGATCTCGTGTGCTTCCTTATCAAGACTTAGCGAGACTCCCAAGTAGCGGGACTGATCTCGTGAACGAGACTTAGCGAGACTCCCAAGTAGCGGGACCGATCTCGTGTAATGTTCCGCTCCGCACGGTGCATTACGATGAGTCGTTGACTCGAAGAGTTATGTTGACCCGATAAAATATCGATGTGAATCGATACAAGAGTTACGTTGGCCAAAGGTAATCTTTGAGTCGATTGGAATCTATGAATCGAATCAATGCAAAGGATTAGTCCCGTTTGAGGAAGTGCTGATTTTAGTTGATCTGGTGTGCAGGCTATGATTTTATGCTGGATTTTAAGGGGTCGACATTTGGCTTGTTCACTAAGGTGTTCGTAAAACCAAATCGTCGTCTTGCAACGGATTATGGCATGGGTGTGGTAGGCCGAATCAAGTCGAATAGTTCAACGAAATGGCTAATTCAAGAGAGTTAGCTATACAAGCAAGTTATGGAATCGAGCCACATCAGCTCAGCGAAACGACAAGACGTATCGACTTATGGTGGGCGGGTTCTTGACTCTCTCTCCCTATTCCTTCATGTCTAATAAAATATATCCTTGTATGCGTAAGTTGCTGTCAAGTTAGCGAGCGTGGCTCGAGCGATTAAACGTCTAAGTATGTGTCGAACATTAAGATAAGAACATTAAACATTGAACAATTGAAGTGACGTGCTTCAAGTGTACGGGTCACGGTAGGGCGGTGATGGTAGAACATTGAAGGGCAATATCGAGATGTGCATCACGTGCACGACTCCAAGAACATTGAATACTAGGTCTAGAACATTGATTATGGCGTTAAGCGTGCCCTCATGCACGGAAGCTAGGAAATGGCTAAGTAACTACAGAACTAGGCTATGTGAATAACTTATGAATGGAACGCGTTGAATATGAGTACGGGAGGTCTAAGCCGTTAGGTGTCGTGCATCAATAGGGATGTGTTGGGGCATAATACCGTCGGAACTTGAGACAAAGATGAGGTATTACATTTGTGGAACACGAGATTGGTTGGAATGACATGACTTATGGCACGTATTGCATGGTTAATGGACTCGGATGGCCCGTGTACGGGTGCGGCTTCCCTCGAACGGTTACGACCGGGGCACCGGGACCGTTCGGCCTAGGAGGGAATTATGTATGGTATTTATGGTGCACATCATTAGGACGGATTGCGACCATCCAGTATTATGATAAGCTATGATATCAGTAAGTTTGGGATCCTTCGGATACTGGGCTAGCAATCCATATCGAAGCGATCATAGGCTTACACAAAAGGATGCCAAGTCCATTACGGTACGAAACACCGTGACCTTCATATAGATAGGGCCGATGGACTGAAATTAGAGCGGAGTGCAGGAGCAGGACCTGCTACCCTTATGCATATGTTTAAGTTTACGTGTTGGTTGGCTTTATGAAAGGTATGATTGCTTATGTAAAGTTCTGACCATTGCAGGCTAGGCAAAAAGGGATGGAGATGAGCACGATCACTATATTTATGTTCATATCATGCCTAACTATATCTGCCACATGGACACGGTATTGGACACATTTATAATAAGTTGCTATGTATGAAGATTGCCATGAAACTGATCCTATGGCTAATTATAAAGACCACCAATAATGTTGCATATTTCACTAAATATACTTAGTGTTTGGTTTGGATGCGAGGAGGTCTTGATCAGTGCAGCGAGGACGAAAGTACTAATTCTCTACTAGTTTGTGTGTAGGCTCAGGATATGTTCGGCTCGGGCGGGGCTTGGCTTGGACGCGCCGAGGCATGGAGTCCTTAGCATTTCAAGAGGAGCTACCGCATAGGCGTTCGGACTTGCGACATGGAGATGTTCGACCGAAGACTACTTGTTGGCTATATAGATACGTAATATATGGAACAATGTAATCCTTTGTGAGCTAGAGAGATCATGAGCGTTGTAGCCAGTTGGCATATTCAGTTGGACGATTCAAGCCTTTGTAACCTTCAGTTCATTATTAATAGAAAAGATTCTTATTGTATACTTTGTTTCCTTCTGCTGCTTATGTAGTCAATTTGAGATAAATACTATGTGACCATGTCATCTTGCCTTACACGAGCGTAATTTCAGGCTCGTACGGCATCACTCTCCAGCGAGGACGATGATTCGGGTGAAATCTAGCGAGGACGAGCGATTTCCCGGGTCGGGGCGTGACAAATTGGTATTAGAGCGGTTCCATCCTCTGGACCGTGAACAAATCTCTTTGACCCTAAGTTGCTTCGATATCGAAATTCAGTTGACACTAAGTTGTTTTCGCAACCGTATGGCTCATGGATCTGCTCGACGCTACATTGGATGTTCCATACAATAAGTCTATACTAAGTGCGTA
The DNA here is from genome assembly GCA_029216955.1 of Iris pallida. NCBI lineage: Eukaryota > Viridiplantae > Streptophyta > Magnoliopsida > Asparagales > Iridaceae > Iris > Iris pallida. Next base: position 6,278,335 of record JANAVB010017196.1, on the reverse strand, counting down.
CGTCTGCCGCAAGTATGTCGTGACTATCACGCTATCTCCGGGTGTCATCGGAGAATGTTGGTTGCACGAAGTGCAACTAGTTATGAAATGTTGGTTGCACGAAGTGCAACGGGTTATGAAGTTATGGTTTCCCGAAGTGCAAAAAAGTTGCGAGTCGTTGGTCGCACGAAGTGCAACGAATATGGTGATGTTAGTTGCATGACGTGCGATGATATACGTATTGTAGATAACACGAAGTGCCAGGAGTTATGTGTTGTTGGTCGCACAAAGTGCGAGGAGATATGTGTTGTTGGTTACACAATGTACAACGAGTCGATATATGAGGCGATACGAGTTATGTAGCTATACGAATGGTTATGTATTGTTGGTTTCACGGAGTACAGCAAGTCGTGAACCGTTCGTCGCATCGGTGCAACGAGTCGACATGGTATGATACATATTGTATGGCTATGCGGATGGATAGCGATATGTTAAGCGAGATTGAGTAATGATCTTAAGTATCGAGAATAAATTGTTTCACGAGTTACAATGAGTGAGATTAAAAAATCGCGAATACGATAATAATGAGTCGAGTTGGTCGTTGAGTCGAGTTTAAGTAGGCGAATGTTTATGTCGGTCGAATGTTGCGTGTGCGATCGATATGATCGCCAAGGCACGATTAGGTTTGGATGAATGTCAAACTTGAGCGAACGACCGTGAATGTTGGTCCCGTTGTGGTGCCAACTCAAGTAAGTGAACGCTAGCGTGGGGATCGAAAAGGATCGCCACGGGATAGTTGATTGGAAAATAGATGTCGGACCTATGCGGAGTGTGATGTCAAGTAATGGCTCAATTTTGAGTGGTATATGCAATACCACTTGTGCGATCAGTGTAGCAAAGCATTGTATCAATAATAATAGGCTCGATTTTTGAGTAGTGGTATATGCTATACCACTTGGCGATAGCTATGTTAAGTCGTTTGGTGACTTGTAATAGAATGCATCGAGACGATTGTGTCGTTACGATAAGTTTGTACTCAACGGACAGAGTAGTGTGGAGACTCGAGCGGGAATGAATCGATAGTAGTCTATGCAAGTGTGCTTCGATGAATTAAGTTGAACGAGTATGCGTGAAGTCGTACCCATGGATGATACATCGGACAAGGATTTGTTAAGTGTAAGTCGAACGATAGGCTAAGCATAGCGAGAGAATGTTGCGTTAAGGAAATAGTTGACTCGGTCGAAATTGCATTGAGTATGTACGAAAAAATCGTGCAAACGAATTTCAGTCAGCACGATAATTCGGTAGCACGATTGGAAGTACGAGTTAGGAATGTGAGAATGGATATGTGAACTGGAAATTATGTCGCGATGATGGTAGTTAGTTACAACGAAATGGAACTTGATGTGTGTACGACTTGATTCGTATTCAAGTTCGGATAATGGTAGTGATTGCAACAAATTAGAGCTTATGAGATAGGAAGATGTTCAAGTTATGCATATCGATGATGGTATTGAGGTGTATCAAAGACGATATACAATAACTCGGGGATACTCTGATCAAATGAACAAAAATTATATTGAGCATTGTTGTTGGATGAATAAGAGGCAAGTTGAGTTGATGCTAGTTCAGATGAAACGAAAGTGATTGATTGTTTCGGGGATAACCACAATGTTGATATTCTTGTCTTATGCGAGTACAACTCCAGCATCGCACATGTGTCACGCCAAATTAGGGCGATCATTCCGCGTGAGCGCTGGTATGGTGATTCATCCAGCGGGGATGGTCGGACTTACAAGGCATGGCAAATTGGATTTAGACTTGTGGTTTGATGCGAGAGTTGTTCGAGGATGGTTTCGATGAGTATAGAACGTGTCGAACTATGATCACGAATAGGTAAAGTCGGACTTGAGGCGAGTAGATGTCATACGACTAGCAAAAATAGCCGATGGTGATACATGAGTGATTCGAGTAGTAACGACATGCAATGTGATAAGTTCTTCAAGTAGTTAACGACGCATCAGTTGCACGGGAGGGTAAATAAATTATGGATTGGTAAACTATGAAGGATTGGATGAAGACTCATAGGAATTATCGATAATTGATTTGGCTCCGCGATATGATATAGCATGGTTCGTAGCAACTGTCCCTCGTTGATGATCTTCAATTATCGAGCGTAGTTTCGGGGTGGATGACCCTAGAAGACTTGACTGCCAAATCGAGTAAATGTTGGAAAACCGTATGACGATCCTAAAGAAGTCGTATAAGAAATTAAGTCGAGGATGAGGATGATGTAGTGTATGTTGAGGATAAGTCTAAGCGAGTGAGTATCGTGTTTCAGAAGTTAGCGAGTAGCCTTCGACTAGATCGATATGGCCAGAAAAGTTATGATTGATCGAATGAGTGTGTAAATAGACTTGGTTGGACGATGATCGAATAGACGTCGAGGAATGTACTTAGCATAGTATGCGGTAAGGCGATTGCAAGAATTCTGCAATGCGCGAGAGTAACGAATAGTAGAATGACCCTAAGAGTTGTGTCGTAGATCGGTTTGAGTAACGGTTAGGTTATGTGTGTTGAGCGCACGATCGATGTTACGAAACGAACTAGTTGGGATTGATTCAAAGATTGAGTGAGGAATTCCTATTCGATCAAGAATAGGAGATGGACCTATCGTAAGAGACCTTAGGTCGGAAAGATTGTTGTCTTTGAGCATCATAGACTCAAGTTGACCTCTTGTGTCGGAAGAACGTGAGCATGATGTCTGGATAAGTTACCTAGCGGGGGTAGCCCCAGAATCAATGCATGGATAGAGCGAGAGAATGTGAGTCACATCTGGATAATCGTGTGCGAGACTTAGTACCAATGGTAGGCAAGGGAATTTGAGACATGTTGGACTTAGTCCATGTCGTTGAGGCCAATGTTATGGATGATTAGGTGAAAGACTTGAGTGGTGCGAGAGATAGGAAACGGTTGGACGAATAGGCATTGTGGAGAATTTTTACGATCGGATGTGCAATGACTTAACACAATGCGAGTGTTAGATGGCCCGCGAGAAAACTTACGGGATCGAAGTGATGGTTTTGAGTTAAGTTATATGCAGATATATTGGAATATGATCACGTGTTATGGAATAATACATACGAGAAGTAGTTTGAGAATAGGCACTAAGATTTGACCAAGTCAAGTATGAATGATTGGTGCCTGAGGATTTAAGTTGGGCCTGTTAGCTTTGTTCCGATATCTTACAACTGAGCTTGGCTGAAATACATATATTGGTGGGACGCCTAAAATATGTGTATGATCCAAACTAAGTTGTAGGATTCTAATGATAGTAGCACGAGATCCTAAAAAATCTGGTGAGACACTTGGAGTAAGTATTGGTTTCGGTTCGAGGACGAACCTTGTTTTGAGTGGTATATTATGTAATGCTCCGCTCCGCTGGTGCATTACGATGAGTTGTTGACTCGAAGAGTTATGTTGACCCGATGAAGTATCGATGCGAATCGATGCAAAAGTTACGTTGGCCAAATGTAAGCTTTGAGTCGATTGGAATCTATGAATCAAATCGATGCAAAAGATGAGTCCCATTTGAGGAAGTGCTGATTTTAGTTGATCTGGTGTGTAGGCTATGTTTTTGCACTAGATTTTAAGGGGTCGACATTTGCCTTGTTCACTAAGGTGTTCGCAAAACCAAATTGTCGCCTTGCAACGAATTGTGGCATGGGCGCGGTAGGCCGAATCAAGTCGAATAGTTCAACGAAATAGCTAAGTCAAGAGAGTTATCTATGCAAGCAAGTTATGGAATCGAGACACATCAGCTCGGCGAAACGACAAGGCGTATCGACTTAAGGTGGGCGGGTTCTTGACTCTCTCTCTCTATTCCTTCACGTCTAATACAATACATCCTTGTATGCGTAAGTTGCTGTCAAGTTAGCGAGCGTGGTTCAAGCGATTAAACGTCTAAGTATGTGTCAAACACTAAGATAAGAATATTGAACTTTGAACAATTGAAGCGACGTGCATCAAGTGTACGGATCGCGGTAGGACAACGATGGTAGAACATTGAAGGGGCAATATCAAGATTTGCATCATGTGCACGACTCCGAGAACATTGAACCCTAGGTCTAGAATATTAATTATGGCGTTAAGCGTGCCCTCGTGCACGGAAGCTAGAAAATGGCTAAGTAACTACAGAACTAGGCTATGGAAATACCTTATGAATGGAACGCGTTGAATATGAGTACGGGAGGTCTAAGCCGTTGGGCGTCGTGCATCAATACGGATGTGTTGGGGCATAATGCTGTCGAAACTTGAGACAAAGATGAGGGATTACGTTTATGGAACACGAGATTGGTTGGAATAACATGACTTGTATGCTATGGCACGTATTGCATGGTCAATGGACTCGGATGGCCCGTGCACGGGTGCGGCTTCCCTCGAACGGTTACGACCGGGGCATCGGGACCGTTCGGCCTAGGAGAGAATTATGTATGGTATTTATGGTACATATTATTAGGACGGATTACGACCGTCCAGTGTTGTGATAAGCTATAATATCAGTAAGTTTGGGATCCTTCGGATACTGGGCTAGCAACCCGTATCGAAGCGATCATAGGCTTACACATAAGGATGCCAAGTCCATTATGGTGTGAAATACCGTGACCTTCATATAGATAGGGCCGGTGGACTGAGATTAGAGCGGGGTACAGGTGCAGGGCCTGCCACCCTTATGCATATGTTTAAGTTTACGTATTGGTTGGTTTTGTGAAAGGTATGATTGCTTATGTAAAGTTCTGACCATTGCAGGCTATGCAAAAAAGGATGGAGATGAGCACGATCACTATATTTATGTTCATATCATGCCTAACTGTATCTGCAGCAGGGACACGGTATTGGACACATTTATAATAAGTTGCTATGTATGAAGATTATCATGAAACTGATCCTAAGGCTAATTAGAAAGACCACCAATAATGTTGCATGTTTCACTAAATATACTTAGTGTTTGGTTTGGGTGCGAGTGGGTCTTGATCAGTGCAGCGAAGACGAAAGCACTAATCTTCCACTAGTTTGTGTACAGGTTCAGGATATGTTCGTCTCGGGCGGGGCTTGACTTGGACGCGCCGAGGCATGGAGTTCTTAGCATTTTAAGAGGAGCTGCCGCATAGGCGTTCGGACTTGCGACATGAAGATGTTCGGCCGAAGACTACTTATTGGCTATATAGAGGCATATTGTATGGAACAATATAATTCTTTGTGAGCTAGAGAGATCATGAGCGTTGTAGCCAGTTGGCATATTCAGTTGGACGATTTAAGCCTTTGTAACCTTCAATTCATTGTTAATAAAAGAAATTCTTATGTATACTCTGTTTTCTTTCGCTACTTATGTTATCAATTTTAGATAAACACTATATGAACATGTTATCTTGTCTTGCACGAGCACAACTCTAGGCTTGTGCGGCATCACTCTCCAGTGAGGACGATGATTCGGGTAAAATCTAGCGAGGACGAGCGATTTCTCGGGTCGGGGCGTGACATCTCATGTGCTTTCTTATCGAGACTTAGCGAGACTCCTAAGTAGCGGGACCGAACTCGACGACAACCAGTCGTGTGGACTTCCTTTATCTGTGGCATGCTTTTCACTAAATCAATCGTGGCTCGTGTCTTGGACTGACCTTGTTCTCTAGGCGACGCTATCGCTCAAGTCACATACTTTATATGACGAGCCTTGTTCTCGAGGGACTAAGTGACTTGGCAACCACAGGAAATAAGGGGGGTGCTTGCTATGACTTTGATAGTCCAGCACAACTCTCGTCTAACTTATTCGGGCAATGAGTTGACGAACAAAGGCTACGCCAAGCTTCGCATCGAGGGAACGTGCCATGCACACGTTCGACTTGAACAACCAAGTTCTTGGATGCCTAGACTTAAGCCAAAAGCCGTGCAATATGACTTAACCCACGGGACAGGCAAAGGCTATGCCAAGCCTTGGACGACGGGACTGTGCATGCTTTATCAAGCATTCATGTGGGCGACGCCTATAACTTAGGCTAATTCGAGCGTTGTGGCAAATTAGCAACTTAGGCCAACTTCCTTCTCCCGAGCTACGGGACAAAGGACCGAGTGTCCTTTTGAAAGCACGCTGATCGACTTCTAAGCAGACCGTGGGACCTTTTCCATGTTCTAATACATTTCGATCCGTCGGGATTATTCCTTTTAGCTATGTGGATGCGTCTCTTTTATTATCAAGTCTAACTTGTGCAAGTTAAAAATATGTGAGTTATTATGTGAAGGCTAAGATGAGGCAAGTCCATCGAAACTATCCCACCTGAGCGAGGAGTCGCCTCGACTGAGCGAGTTTTCGAGCAACCGTTGAGGCTAAGGCCGAACGTCATCGGCATTTCGATTCCTCCGATTGACTTTACAGGACGGGACACTACATCATACACCACTCAGAAAAAATTTCGTCCTCGAAACTAACTGAATACTTACCTATGGACCACTTTGGTCCAAGGACACTCGTATACCCTCCCCCTATGCGTTTTTTCGATTCCGAGCCACGCTCGCACTACTGTCAATCCTTTCTTCAATATGATTTCAAAATCCCCAACACTTTTCCATTCCTCAAGTCTTACTTGAACTCAACGTATCACTTGGTTGCATCGTGCACGCATTCCAGGCATCCTAAAAATATATACATTTCAGCTAAGCCGCATGATAGAGAATTCGTCATTCTCACTCGAGTTGCATCGTACACATATTCGGGCGTCCCTGAAATATATACATGTCATCCAAATCTCGTGAGGGGTATTCCTATATTCTTGATTCACTCTATCTATCCATACCAACCCTCAAGATCAATCTTTCCAATGCCAATTCTTGAAACATGGCGTCTCGCCTAACCGCTAAGCCATTTCTCAAGGCTAAGTCAATGTCATGATTGGAATTATAGTTTTCCAACAATAATGTCAATACTGACCCCAATCCTAGGGTCAAACCAAAGTCGGTAATACAGAATTTTCTACCCAAGCTCACGTCGCTCAGATTTTTAAACATTAAGCACGATCACCTAATTCGCATCAAGGCATTTGTTGTGCAGATTCAAAATCGTTCAAATTACCATTTCTAACCAATTCATGTATTCGATCATGAGGTCGTCTGGCACAACAATTTGTCACACCCTAATCTTATGCAAGTTTGATTATCTACGTTGGACATGAATCACCATGCCACGCTCTCGCAGGATAATCGTCCTTATTGGAGCGTAACTCTTGCTTGAGTCTAGATTAATTCATTTTCGATACGCAGATTGGACCTACTCAATCCTCAAGTTCAATCGTCAACACACAGAGTCATTCTCGAGTCTACCTTCGCGTCAAACCATAAGTCGAAGCAATCATATTGCCATGCCATGCAAGTTCGATCACCTCCGCTGTGTGAATCACCATACCAGCGCTCACGCGGAGTGATCGCCCTAATCGACGTGATGCATGTGCGAGCCTAGAGTTGCACTCGCATAAGACAAGAACATCAACATCGTGGTTATCGATGAAGCAAATCCAAACATTTTATTTTCATCCAAGCCAAGATCTCAATTCGATAGTCTGATCGTCATTCATTCAACTAGAAAATTCTCGAGCCAAGTCTATATTTTCTTTGACACATTTCAATATCTCGAGTATAGCATCCATCGGAACAATAACATCTTACACGATCATCGTTCCTCGAATCAGAGTACCCCCGAGTTATCGCACATCGATCTTTGATACGCCTCAATACCATCGATGATGTATGTAACCTGACGATCTTCCTTTACAACGAACTCCGAGTCATGCAACTGATGCTATTGTCCGAGTTGGATATACCACAATTCTATTCGACCAAATTCGAAGTCATAATTACGATCCTCTAGGTTTTCTCGATCAAGACATTTATTTTTATTCATTCATCTGAATCCTGATTCAATATCGTATTTCTAACTTGTGTTGCCCATTCACAAGTTGTCTGAACGACATCTTGTTCGGGACATTCGAAGTCACGACCATCTAAGCGTAACGTGCTCTAAGGCTTTGCGCAATCGTATCGCTTCGTCGACATACTCGTTGCTACCTCTAATCCTCAATTTCGTTCGAATGATTTTTCAAGACAAACCATACACCACTCAGGATTCGAGCCATCCAATTTAGTCCACAATCACGTTCACATCACTCGCTAATACATCTTTCAGATTCGTTTGACAAATCTCTAGCGTAATCGCTCACGTCGACTCGACGTACTAAATCATTCGTACTATTCCTCAAAATCTAAACCAATCTTCCATGTACGCCTAAGCGTTAGTTCGATAGTGTTTCTATCGATATACACTCTAAGTGTATTTCCATTCCCGACCGAACGATACTTGATATCGCTCACAATTATTTTGCACCATGAAGTCTAGGTGCGCGACACGCGGCACAACTTAGCCAAAAGGTCGTATGCATAGTCATCCCGTACGAACTATACCTGAGTTTGTATGCTCATTTGCTAATGTCGACACAGGACTATATAGGCACGCACGCGACTTGCTAACTTTAGCATGTGTTTTTTATCAACTCAAGTTTGACACCGTTCGACACAAAGGTCATCGTCTACCGATGCGTTCGATTGAACACTTGTACGAGTTTTTGAAAATATTTAGACTTATTTTATAGACATGTCGTGGGACATTTGAGAGAGAGTGCACACTTCATTTTTCATGAACGAGCTTTTAAAACTGAGAGATTCGACTTGAAGTCCAAGGACGTGAAGCCGTGCTCTGATACCATTATGTCACGTCCCGCTCTCGTAGGAGCGATCGTCCTCCCTAAGGCGTGATGTCGTACGAGCCTAGATTGCGCTCGTGCAAGGCAATTTCAAAACGGCCGATTACAACGGCTGCAACGGGGTGGTCGCATAGAAGTCCCAAGTAGAAATATTGAACATGCAGCAGAATTTAAAAGCAAAACACAAGTTATTCAAAAGTGCTCTTTATTGATATTAAACAATATAATTACAATAGGGTGCAAGACCATGATTACAAGTCTCTCAAGCTCATTTTTCTCTTATTTTATAAGTCACTCTGCGCTCTCTCATCTCTCGATACAATGCTAGAGCCAGCGAAAGCTTCGGAAGGCAATGTCCATACATTATGTCCCGTATAAGTCTTGACTTTATGCGGACGCACGCTTCGAATCGCCAAGGAACTTCGTGCCTCGACGCATCCAAGCGATCTTTGCACCACGAGCTTCTACCTGTGCCTGCACATAAAAACTGTATAGGTGTCAGTACACAACTGTACTGGTGGAGTGAGCTCCTCGCCCACCCATACAAAATCGACACGTTCATTTACTCTGTGCAGCTTAATCCCTTTTGATTGTGCTTCCTTATCAAGACTTAGCGAGACTCCCAAGCAGCGGGACCGATCTCGTGAACGAGACTTAGCGAGACTCCCAAGTAGCGGAATCGATCTCGTGTGCTTTCTTATCGAGACTTAGCGAGACTTCCAAGTAGCAGGACCGATTTCGAGGACAACCAGTCGTGTGGACTTCCTTTATCCGTGGCATTCTTTTCACTAAATCAACCGTGGCTCGTATCTTGGACTGACCTTGTTCTCTAGGCAACGCTATCGCTCAAGTCATATAGTTTATATGACGAGCCTTGTTCTCGAGGGACTAAGTCACTTAGCAACTGCAGGAAACAAGGGGCAGTGCTTGCTATGACTATGATAGCTAAGCACAACTCTCGTCTAACTTATTCGGGCAATGACTTGACGAGCAAAGGCTACGCCAAGCTTCGCATCGAAGGAACGTGCCGTGCACGCGTTCGACTTGAACAACCAAGTTCTTGGGTGCCTAGACTTAAGCTACAAGACGTGCAATACGACTTAACCCACGGGACAGGCAAAGGCTATGCCAAGCCTTGGACGACGGGACTGTGCATGCTTTATCAAGCATTCACGCGGGCGATGCATATGACTTAGGCTAATTCGAGCGTTGTGGCAATTTAGCAACTTAGGCCAACTTCCTTCTCCTAAGCCACGGGACGAAGGACCGAGTGTCATTTTGAAAGCACGCTGAGCCTACTTCTAAGCAGACTGTGGGACCTTTTCTATGTTCTAACACATTTTGACCCATCGGGATTATTTTCTTTTGCTATGTGGATGCGTCTCTTTTATTATCAAGTCTAACTTGTGCAAGTTGAAAACATGCGAGTTATTATGAGAAGGCTAAGACGAGGCAAGTTCATCGAAACTACCCCACCTGAGCGAGGATTCGCCTTGACTAAGCGAGTCTTCGAGCAGCCGTTGCAAGGCTAAGGCCGAACTCCGTCGGCTTTTCGATTCCTCCGATTGACTTTGCGGGACGGGGCACTACAAGAACTTTAGTTACTACTGGATTTTCCTTGGATCCATCTACACCAATAGAAGACTCCTCATCTATGAAGGAATAAAGTACATTAATAATTAATTATGGCTACTAAACAATCCCTTAAGTACTAAAAAAGTTTCAGCACGTGTGCTACCCCAATATACACATCTTTAGTAGCCAAAGAATAATGTAAGTTAAAGCCAAAAATCAAATATAGTTGATGGCCGAAACTTTTTAATATCATCACAATGAAAGAGGTATTGACTTTTACAAAGTTTATAAGCAATTTTAGACAGGGTCGTCTCGAATCCAGTAAGTTTATACTGACTCATATCACAATCGATCAATTTTATGAAAACATACATTATATATTGTTATAAGTTTATAGATCTACAAGGTTTATAGGTCAACAAACAAATTCTTTGTAGAAAATGAGAGTGATGTAAATATGAGATAGACAGGTTTTATCAATGGAGTAATGATTGTACTTAGCTATTCATGTAAAGAATGATTGTTTGCTTATTAGCGTTATATATTTTGTTAAAAGTATATAAATGACTGTATAGCTAGCATCTCTGCACAATCGACAAATGAAGATTATTCAAGTTCAATATAATAAGCAGTAGACTCAATTTTTTTTAATTCCAATTAATGCTATAATCAGAAGCGTATATTTCTTCATGAATGCTCAAAGATTTGTAACCATCCAAACATGTTAACCTGATTTAATTATTTCTACATGTTTTATTTGAACATCCTATACACAAGTAGAGGAATGTCCTGCAGTTGTATTTGTGCAGGATACGAAAGACCCAACTTTGATAGAGAAATAAATATTGCACATAATTTAGTTCAACAACATTACATATGGTTGAAGGCACATGCCACCCATTTTCAATGCATATTGAACACAAATTTATTTTTAGACACAGAAATCAGTGCCTAAATGATCAAATGTGGACATGGGTACAACATGCCACAGCGCTCGTCATGTGGAAACACTCAACCAATCATTCTTAGATGTTGGCAAATTCATCTTATTAAGAATTCTTATTGTATACAAAAAATGAATATAGGAAAGTAAGAAAAAATAACCACAAATGAGTTGTTAATTTCTATAAATGCACATAAGTTGCAGTCTACTAGTTAAACATGCCAATTGCTCAAAAAGACACCAAATTTCTCAAAATCATTTACTTCCACTTCATAAAAAAAATACTAGGAGGGTGCGATAAAGAAAATAGAGCAAAAGTTATACCACATTTGTATTAGTGGCTGAAGCCACTTCTAACATTAAAAAGTATCTTTCTCATGAACTGTGATCATTAATACGGGTACACAAAAAAAACTTTTCTACAAATTAAACAGAACATCTCAGCAGAAAAAAAAATGCAAGACTTATTGCTTAGTCCTTTTAAACAAAATTAGAACAAGGTCATAAAATTTTATTTTTCAGATAAAAGCCGAAATAAACTAATATTTCTTGAAAGACTACAAAGTTTTTCATATACTTATATTAAAGATTTGATTTCAAGTGATCTCCAAATTAGACATGTTAAGTTGTTTAAAAAATTTAAATGATGAAACACCTTTATTTAGAGTTAGTGGGATAATACGAAGGAAGAAGCCTTTGCAGAACCAAAATGACCTTCACTTTAAAAATTAGTCTGTCAATCAAAAAATAGCAAAAGAAAATAAATGATAGTTCTCTTCCCAGCATGATCCACACTGAAGACACATCATACTTTAGTAATTTTCTTAACGGAATACTCAACTTGTTCGCACAGATGCTTCCATTTATTGTTTGTTTTCCCCATAAAATAGAGAAAAGGGAAACCTCTACTTCTCTTTTAATAGGAATTGAAAAAAGGAAAGTAACGTCTTTTTTCAATGGGCAATAATTTTTACATTTTACAGGTCCATCATGAATTCATGAATCATGCCCAAAGTTCACGGTGTTGCTTGATTTGCTATGTTAAAAAAATTTTATGTGTGTAACCATGAATGGTAGCCTACGTTTTGCATCAAATTCAGCTCAACTAAAGATAGGCATATTACCTCCTTCAGATATATATTGGATTAAAGTGAACATATTGGAACTCAATATAATCCACTTGATCTAATTGCATGAGGAATATATATATGAAACACTTTATAATTGTGTTAGTATATGTAGAGAATAATTGTTGTGTGTTTTATTGATTGGTTACTCCACTATTTATAGGGAGTCTAGCTCCTCTTCATACTATATTTTCCAATGTGGGACTAAAGTCCCTTATTAGTTCTCAACACTCCCCCTCAAGATGGGCGATAGATATTAATCATTCTCATCTTGTTACATAGCTTCGACAGACTTAATGAACTAAGACCCTTAGTCAGACATTCTGCCACTTGTTCTTCTGAGCGAACATGATCAATCTTCAGTATCCCTTGTTCCAGCTTCTCTTTGATGAAGAATCGATCGATCTCGATGTGCTTTGTTCTGTCGTGCTGAACTGGATTGTTAGCAATACTTATTGCAGCTTGACTATCGCTTAGAAGACGTAACGGTGCTCCCTTGTCTAGCTTCAACTCTGTCAGCAATGTTTTCACCCAAAGCAACTCCGATACTCCCAAAGCCATTGCTCTGTATTCTGCTTCAGCTATAGACCGTGCTACCACTGACTATTTTTTGCTTCTCCATAAGACCAAGTTTCCTCCTACAAAGATACTATATCCCGTGGTAGACCTTCAATCGTCTATACAGCTCGTCCAGTCTGCATCGTAGTATCCCTTAACTTTTATACTTCTATTCTTCTTGAACCATAGCCCTTTCTCCGGCGTCCCTTTCAGATATCTCAAGATCTGAAATACTGCATCCATATGATCTGTTCTTGGATCATGCATGTAGCGACTTACTACACTCATCACAAATGAGATATCAGGGCGAGTGTACCCCAGATAAATCAATCTTCCTACAAGTCGTTGATATCTTTCACGATCAACTGGCTCTCCTGCATCTGCTTCCAACTTGCACTTTTGGTCAATTGGAGTGACTGCTGCTTTGCATCCCAGCATTCCTGTCTCCTTCAGCAGATCTAGTGCATATTTTTTCTGTGAGAGAACAATTCCTTGTTCGCCTTCACACACCTCGATACCTAAAAAGTACCTCATTGCTCCTAAATCCTTCACCTCAAACTCCTTCGCGAGTTTTGACTTCAGCTTAGCGATCTCGACTTCATCATTTGTGAGACCCGTCTCACTGTATCGGTATTTTTTTACGGATACGTATTTATTTGAGCCGTATTTCGTATTTCTCGATTTGTGTGATATTTTAAAATTTTCCAAGATATAGGAATTTCATGACTTGGTTTAACTTGGACTTGGTTTTATTTGGTTCGGTTCCCCTTTGACTTGGCTTGGTTTAGTTTGGTTTTTATGAGATGAGGTGTATGGTTTAGATTTAGTGGAGAGGAATGAATGGTGGGGATTGCTTGGGCCTGTTATATAAGCCACCTACCACTCTCTCTCCTCCATTATTTTCATTTCCATCTTCATCTTCTTCCTCCAGCCCAAGGCAAGTATACCTTGCCGAATGTTGGACGATTTCAATTTCGTTTGTTCCATTCTCTTCCTTGTTATATTCTGAGCATCTTTAGAACTTGGAGTTTTCGGATTTATCGGGTGGATTGTTGTAGATCTAACTTTGTGGTATTTTCGGTTTTCATGGGTTTTGATCTGGTAAACTTGCATATTTCTGCTAGTTGATGGTTCCATATTGTAGAGAATTTCATTCTGCCCCATTTTGACCTATGGAAGTTTAGATTTGGACACTGGATGATGGGATTAAGGAGCTTGAAAGCATGGCTTCATGGTGTTCTTCTTCTCGGAAAGTGGAGGAGAAGAACGGTACTTGACCGCATGACTATTTCATGCGGTAAGTGTTCTTCCCTGCCGCATGGATAAATCCAGCCGCATGAGCATTAATTCATTGCCTTGGCCACATGGCCATTTTTCCACGTTTGCTAGCATGCATTAATTGCAGGGCTATTTAATTAATTGCCTTACATTTCCTAGCCGCATATGGCCTTAGTAGTCAGTCGCATATGCAAGTATTATGTTAATGTATACTTTAATGCATGCAATATTTTAATGAATATTCTAAATGCATTTCCTGAAGCATTCAGCCGCATGGAAATTTTGTGAGCCGCATATGGGAGTAATAATAGCCGCATGTGTTAGCAATTGCTGGCAGCTTAGCCGCATAGAATCAAGTATGCACTCCTAAGTGCAGTTATTTAATTAGGAAAATGACATTTGCAGCATCAGCCGCATGCATGCATCTTGGAGTTAGCCGCAGATGGCATGGTAAAGTATTACTTTTATGCATTTAAGTCCCTTAATGCATTTTACGTATTTAAGTCCACAAGCATGAGCCGCATGAGAATAAATTGAATGTATTTTATGCATTTAAGCCCCTCAATGAAATAAATGCATTTAAGTCCAAAAAGGCAAGCCGCATAGGCTCTGAAGGCATATTATTCCTAAAGCATAACTATTTGCATTTAAGACTTTATAATTGTATAAATGCTTTAATACACCTTGTTTAAGAAAAAGCAAGCCGCATGGGCTTTGATGGTTGAATGCTTCATTTGCAATTAAGATCCTGCCTTATTATTTAAATGCTTTATGCATTTAAGACCTTACATTTATTACTTAAGGCTTTATGCAATTAAGGTTTTAATCATTGTATTTAATGCTTTAGATGCCATTCCTTGGCATCGACCGCATGGCCATTATTTATTATTTATTTTCGTTTGTTGTACTTTCATGCAAGCAATGTGAGGGTGAGCCGCATGGGTATTTACAGCATTAACAATTATTTGATGCAGAGCCGCATAGCCTTTGGCCATTTAATATTATTATTATTTGCACGTTGCATTTTGCATGGAATTTAAGGTGAGCCGCATAGGCTCCCTTCCCCCACTATCTAATATTTTGGCCACGTGAGCCACTCTTTTACTGGCAGTCATCATTTTATTGTTTGGCCACGTGCCCCTTTTGTTTGCTTGAGTGGAAGCTTGCATTTATTGCGGGTCCTACTCTCTTTGACTTTTCTGGTTGCATGAATATTTCTTGCTGGCCGCATGCCCCCCTTCAGTTATTTTCTGGCCGTATAAGCTTTGTCTGGCCGCATGGGTGGCTCTCCCACTCTCTTTGGCCGTATGTATATTTTCCCACTTTTGGACCGCATGGGTCCCACTTGATTGTTTAAATGTTTTATTTGCCTGAATTGTGGTCAAAATTTCTTCCCACTCCCAACATAGAAATTGTAAAGTTTCTCCTTGGCTTCAAGAATATATATATTATTAATATAATATTATTTAATTGTGCAAGTTTCTTCCTTCTTGATAAATGACATGACACGACAATGACCCGTGGTGGTGCACTCTTGAAAAGAACTTGACATGATATGCCTGACATGATAGTGGCCCGTCGTGGCGCACTTTTGACATGATATCTTGACATGATAACTTGAAATGATAAATAAGAATGACTTGATAGTGGCCCGTCGTGGCGCACTCTTGATAAGTAACAATGATAATGATAGTGGCCCGTCGTGGCGCACTCCTGACAAGAATTAATTAGTATCCTGACACCATGGGTGATGTATTGAATGTGCTTGTATAAGCTACCGTCAAGTCTTGCATCATGTCTAGGACATGAATTCCTGATTTCCTACGGTCAGGGATTCATATTGAATCTGGCTAGGTTAATGACTAGATTGATCAAGTAGTTCATGGAGAGACTTTTCCAGTTACCTGTTGCCCCTTTGACCCCGGCCTTATATACATATACATGGGATTTGTTGCTATCCGTCGAGATGAGCGCACTTCCAGTCCGCCGTCAAGTGTGATACCTTAGGACACATGTATCTTACTACAGTGTGTCTGCTATATCATGCTATCTTTTCCTTTTCTTTGCTGGGGTCACTCAGGTAGTAACAAACGGGTAATTGGACTTGGAAGAATCTCGCTGCATCTTGCTAGTAACTAGGCTTGTGATAACCCTAGTTAGTTAATGTAGAAAGCCGTAGGCAATGATTGGCCGTGATTGATTGGATGGAGTCTACTTAGTGCAAGTCTTGTCTTGGTCTTGTACATAATTGTTACATGTTCCTGAATTCTTATTTTTATCTTGCCGATAAATGGTGGGAGAAACCAAGTTCAGTTCAGACGAAGGGTTACAACCCCGGTCCTTATTTGGTTTACGGGTTGTAACCTGGTTATCTGAATAGTCCCATGGTTATCTCATCGTATATCACCTGTCCTGCTCGATAATGGTTGCAATGTTTGTCACCTTAACATGTTCTCCAGTTTACTTACTGCTCAATGATGCTTTACTTACCGTCTTCTTATGTTCGGGATAAGTGCATTGGTACTGCACAAATCTCGATCCTCCTTTACTTATTTACTTGTTGATTGCTAATGATTGCTGGTTTTAGTTCATAGTTCGGCCTCCTTTGTGGTACTTGCTATTTGGGGTCTGACCCCACTGGTTTTGCGTGGCCAGGTTCTAATAGAAGAGCCCGAAGGATCTACCGCACTATCTACTCGACGGTGACCAGCCGGAGCACCAGAGTGCCTCAGTGGGTTTCTTCTTCATCCTCCCACTGATATGTAAATTCTCCTCTTGTAACGTTTATCCCCGAGCACGTGTTTAGCTCGTGTTTTGGTATTTTCCTTGACATTGTAGCCTACGGGCATAAACATGATATGTGTATTCTAGACTATAGCTAGTCCTTATCATGTACGACTAATATTCTAGCTAGTTATCAGTTCTGTGGTAATGGCTTCATGATCAGTCATGTATATATGGTTCGGGACGCCTTACTATTGTATGTATGATGATCGTACTCCTTGCTCTTGTATAATTGCCTATGATTGAGATACCTAGGATTGTTAAACCATAGGATTGACTGATGGCTTGTAGAGTAACCCCCATGTCTTGACAGCTTATACGTGATTTCAGAGTATTAACGTACTTTGGGATTGCGTAGCTGGCTATGTCTGCCCCCGCTCTCCGGTATTCCGGTTCTGGGGCGTGACATCATTACCTGTGATTACTATATCATCCACGTATACAGGAAGTATAGTGATGTGGCCTCTTGCATGCTGAAGAAAGATCGTATGATCTGTATTTGCTTGATGGTATCCCATGCCTGTAACAACCTTTCTGAATCTGCCAAACCAGGCTCGAGGAGATTTCTTGAGTCCATATAGCGACTTCTTTAGTTTGCACACTTTTCCATGCGACGTCCCTCCGTCTGATTCCGTAGCGTAGCACCCTGGCGGGAGTTCCATGTACACTTTTTCTTGTAGGTCTCCATGGAGAAAGATATTCTTCACATCTAACTGGTATAGCTTTCACCCATAGTTTAATGCAATGGAGACCAGAGTTCTTACGGTGTTCATTTTTGCTACTGGAGCAAACGTCTCATCATAGTCGATGTCATATGAATGCGTGTATCCTTTTGCAACCAACCTTGCCTTGTATCGTTCCACCTTTCCTTCTGACGTCTTCTTTACTGTATACACCCATTTGCATCCCACAGTTTTTTTCCCTTTGGATAATGGAACCAGCTCCTACGTCTTATTTTTCTCCAGTGCCCCAAGTTCTTCCATCATTGCAGCTTTCTACCTTGGATCTTTCTTTGCTTCCTACCAACACTTGGGCAACGAAGTAGAGTCTAATGATGCAATGAAGGCTCGATAATTCGAAGAAATGTTAGAATAAGACAGGTAGTTGGCAATATCATGTTCATAATCATCAAAATGACTAGGAGCCTTACCCACATTGATGCGAGAAGTTCTTCTTAAGGGAGCAATAGGTGGTGGAGAGATCATACCATCAAAGTCAAAGAGATCCGCATCAGAATCAGATTGATTCAGTGCGGGGGCAACATCTTCAAGAGTTAGAGCAGGAGTAGACGAGGGACTTGGTACAGTAGTCACAGGGCACGGTACAGGCATAGTACTGGACTTCTGCTGTCTCCTTCTATAGACTTAGAGCACATTTTCCATTGTCTGGTGCTCCCTCTGTTTAACATATTATCTTCTTCATCTTCTGTATCGGAGTCACTGCTTTCTTCTCCTTTCGTCCATTTTTCTACGACCGGGCATGGGACCGATCCGACTACCACAGATGGGCTTAATTTCTTCCCCTCACATCTAACATCCGCTATGTTAGGTGTGTCACCAAACGCCGAACCATAATATGGTTCCAGTTCTCTGAATGTAACGTCCATGCTTACAAATATTTTTCGCTCAACTGGCCTCCAACATGCGTATCCCTTCTGAGTTGTCGTGTACCCGACAAAGACATATTTAACCGCTCTAGGATCAAGTTTGCCAACTCCTGGCCCATTATCTTGGACAAAACATATACACCCAAATACTTTCGGTGGAACAGTGTACGTGGTTGCACCAGTAAGCATCTCCAGCGGTGTCTTCCAGTCCAATACCTGAGATGGCATTCGGTTGATGAGATAAGATGCCGTTAACACCGCCTGCCCCCATAAGTATTTCGGAACATTCATAGCCAGCATCATCGTCCGTGCGACCTCCAGCAGGTGTCTGTTCTTCCGTTTGGCCACACCATTTTATGCCGGTGTATAGGCACAAGAAATTTGGTGTAGTATGCCATGAGTGGATAAATACTCAGCAACCTTCCTATTTGTATACTCCGTCCTATTGTCAGACCGTAAGCACTTAATTTTAGTCCCATATTGAGTTTCTACCCGACGATGAAAGTCTCGAAACGCCTCAAAGACGTCACTTTTATTCTTCATAAGTTACACCTATGTCACGCGAATATAACAATCAATAAAAGTGACGAACCATCGAAAACCGTTAATACTGGTTGTAGGACGAGGGTCCCATACGTCTGAATGTATCATATCAAAAACAGCCAAACTCCTACTACCTGAACTTACATACCTGCTTCTGGTATGTTTACCCAACTCACAAGCATGACAAAATAACTTCTCTTTAGCAGCCCTTTGGTATAAGGACGGATACATTCTGTAAGCCCCCTGAATTTCTGGAATTTATTTTCAAATTTCCTAAATAATTTATTCTCGATAATTAATTTCAATTTAATTAATTTTGATCATTAAATGCTCTTTACCGTGACTTGGAATTCTAGAGCATCAGGGATGCCAGTCTCTGGAAACTTCCTTCTTGGAGTTTGTAGTAGACGAGATTATCTTCACATTGATATTTCGTGTCCCACTCGAACTTGTTCCCTTGTACTCTTTTTGCTTCGTGCAAGTTCGGGTCAATTTAGACCATTTTAATTATTAATTGAATTCCCACTCTTTTCCTTGATCATCATATGCACGTTACCGTGACTTTTAATTTAGGAGCACCAGACCAGTCGTTTTCTCAGAACCAACTTATCATAAATGATCTACTCGAGACGCTCTTCACCCATGACCTTCGTGTCCCACTTAGACACTCTATTTTGTGCTTTATTTCCTTCACACAACTTTCGGATCAAATTTGGCCAATTAATTATCTACCGTAATTTGTGACCTGACTTCCAATTTAATTTCGGGACCCGACATCGACCCAAACCTAGTCGATCCCAAATATGGATATTGCCCACATGAAGCCTACTACCCGCCTGACACTTGTGTCCCATTTATTTGAGCCCCCACATGCTACTTATTTACCCATGATTTTAAATACCCATTTTAATTCAATTATTGCCTCCTGTCCGATTTTGGCCCAGTCCGGCTCTACTGAACCCAACCCCAGCTTCATGTTGTCCTCCATCTTGACTGCCCATACCCCCTCTGATATTTTTCCTCTATCCTAAATATTGCTTTTTATGTATAAATAACTATTTTCTCTCTCCACTTTACAAATATCTATATACATATATATTTACATACTTCTCTCTCTCACTCCCATTTAAAACACACACAAGCCCCACCACCGAGCACCACCCCCGCCGCCGCCGCCTGGCTGTGCCACCGTGTGCACCGCCGTGAGGCAGCAGCCGCAGCACGCAGCAGCAGCTGCAGCAGGGGCAGGAGCATCCCGCGCGCCCCTGGTCGGCGGTTCAGCGCCGCCGCCGCCGACGGTTGGCCGCGCGCCACCGCGTGGCCGGCCACCCATGGCTGGGAGACCCCGGCGAGTTCTTCCGTGGCGCACGTCGTCTCCCATGACGCGTCGCTGAGGCGATTCGTGCGTTTTGCACGGGATTCGTCGTCGCGCGCGCGTTTCGAATTTCAGAATTCGCGTCTCGGGACAGTGATTTCGCACCGATTTTTTGGACAATCTGTAACGCCCCAATCCCAAAATACGTAGGACTGAAACGTAATCATGCCAACAGTATACATATGAAGTATATGGACCTTCGTATATATACATAAGTTGTAAAATGCAGTAACCAAGGTACTAAATCTCATCCACATAGATAAATAAGGATATAAAAGAAACTTTGAATTTGTTATGTACACCATAGTTGGGCGGAGACAAAGTCCACTACCAACCAAATTTTAATAAGAACAAAATATACAAGAAAAGGAATTTAGTAGAGCAAGGAGATGACGATCCAAGAGCAATATCTCGATGAACAGAGCGCAAGTCATGGCCTTATCTAGAGCACCTGCAAAAATCATAAGAGCACACACCTGGCGAGATAACCAGGTCCTCAGAGGGACGTAACAAGATACATCAACATGCCATAAAATACTGAATATAAAATATGCCACAATCAGAGAAAGTGACAAGACACAATTAAGGTAACCTAACCAAACTAAAGTGAACATGCAGTGAGAACAAACCTTTCGTCGCATGAGCCCTGGCTGTAAATGGGATCTAGTATAGTCCCCACTTGGGCACCAGTGACCGAGAGCATTGTTTGCAAAAACAAAAGTTGAAGAACTTTATTGATACAAACTTTGTAAAAGATTACAATTGAATTCTGGGAATGGTACAACTTTAGGAATCCAATCTAGATGACGATTGCTTTATCCCTTGGACGATGTAAACTCTGAAGACGAAGCCTCTGAAGTTGAAGACAATTCTGGAATTGAAGGCAAAAAGCCTCGGAAGTTGAAGGCAAAAGCCTCGAAAGAATGCAGCAGTACTTAGGCAAGAACTCCTGAACTCTCTGAACTTTGAAGTCTGATCTCTGATTATTGATTACTGATCCCTTTGAATAGAGACTTGAAACTCTATTTATAGAGTTCTGAGAAATAACTAACTTTTAGTTATTCTGGACTACGCAGGATGATTTGCGCAGCAATTGGTTTGCGCAGCAATTGGTTTGCGCAGCAATGGACTATGCAGGCAGTTGCTGGATCATGGGCTAACTGTCTTGGACACATGGCAACTTTTGATTGAATTGTGCATGATCGTGCATAGACAGTTGCCACGAAATGAGCAATTGATGGCATGAATGCCACGTGTATTTTGTCACCTATACTGATAGAACGTGCACACTAAATTGCACAGTTTTTGGATTGTGCCACCTTGAATTGCACAGGAATGGATTGCGCTGCCAGCTGTCAACCGTTCTCGAGCACTGTGCGGCACAATAAACGAACAGCCTCCTTGTTCTTCGTGCTGTCAGCTGTCAGAAAGATTTGATTATGTCAGGTAATGATGATTTTTGCCACGTCAGCCTGCGCGCTTGGGAGTGTGCGTAATCTAGTGTGCGCAATCTGAAGGATGTGCAATCTGATGTCTGCGCAGTTCATCTGAAAGTTGTATTTCTTGATTTTCTGACTTTGTTGATGTGTGCAACTTGATTTTTTAGGACCTACAAGACCCCCTTCAAAGTTTTCGAAAGTTGAATTTATTCAAAATTTCGAAATACTTTGAATTTTGAATTTGAAATCAATTTGCGCACATAATGAGCTGTCTGCGCAATATGAGGTTTTAGCCCATTTTTAGGCGCAATCTAAGGCGGCCGTTTCGACTTTGAAAAACTATAAATAGTTCTTCAATTCATTCGAACTGTTCTTTACTTGCTTCCTTTGCGCTTTTGAGAGAAAAACTTCTGAGTTCTTCCTTTCTTTCTTCTTCGACAAGTCCAATGGCTCCCTGACGATCTTCTGCCGCCGCTAAGGGCAAGGCCCCCGCCGAATCATCGACTCGGGCTGCGCGCCGAGCTTCGCGACATGAAACCGCTCATCCAGCAATGATAGGTAGAGAACCCAATCAAAAACTCTTTTTAGAGTTTTGATTTCACTGTCCCTTTCAGAATCCATCTCTTTTTAGAGATAGGATCATGTTGCGCCACCCTTTTTAGGGTTCTGGTTGCATAAATCGGTCCACCCTTCATTTTTATGAAGAACGACTCTCTGCGCAATCGGGTGAATTGCGCTGATAAAAGTCAGCGTAATTTGCTGATTTGCGCGAGTCTGTCAGCGCAAACTGATGTTCATTCGCTTGCGCAATCTGATTTTGCGCAATATGATATTTGTGCAATCTGATTTTGCGCAATCTGATTTTTTTGCACAAACTGAATCTTTGACTTTGACTTATACTGAAAATTTTTTATTTTCTCTGTCTGATTGCAGTTAATACCAGAGAAGACCCAGAATACGAGAACTTCGTGGGAACCCTCACAGAATCAGAATATAAAGAAGATTTATCACATGTGCACTACCCTCAGTATGACCTGCCGATCTCTCGTCAGGCCATTTTGATAACACAAGACAATGAAACACTGCAATGTTTAATAAACGGACAACCTCTGGAAACGGCAGATGCGGTTATACATAAGAAACCACTATTCTTATTTGGTGAAGCTTTTGAGAAAAGTTCTCAACCAAGACCAAGGATGGAAGAAAGAGTTGTCCATAAAACGGATAGATCTTTCTCGATACCAAATGTTCCACGGTGCCTCCCATCATCCCGGTATGCTCATGCGAGTTACCCGAGAAAGATGGAATGGAACCTCACTCCATTCCAAGATGCCCGTCCGGGAAGAATTTTTGTGAAGAAAGGTCCGAATAAGAAAGATATGTTCTACAGTTCTTCCGAAAGGTACAGTGTTTTGCTGAGAGGACTGAAACCCGGTTGCATTCCACCGAAAAATTCTTCATTATTAATGCCCGTCAGGACCCCAATTTTCGCAAATGAATTTGCGAAGGCCGAAGGAAGATACCCTGAACAGGACATCAGGCTAACTGGATTAGTGAATCCAGATTTCAAAAGATGGAGCTGCATAGCCAATTGGATTCTGACCAAGTTTGAAGGCGAACTGCAGCAGATCAACTTATACCAAGCAGTGCATGCCACTGTCTATGGTTTTGCCCCGAACCCTCACCTGTTCCTGACTTTAGCAGAGAGGTATAATTATAGAACAGGAACCTTCATGACTCCCGGCGGAGAAATTGGATTTGCACTCCATGAGATGAAGTATATCTCTTTTCTGCCAATGGGAGATTTCCCATATGAAGAATTCGTCCCCACCAATGATGAATTGGACAGACTCCAGAGAGAAAATGCAGAAATGGTAGCAGTATTCGAGGAACTGCTATGCCATTACAAGATCTGTTCCCTATTTTATAAGAGTGCCACATCAAACACTTGTTATTCTTCGAAATGGCTACCTTATTTGTTCCTAAATCACATTCAAGAACCAAAGACTAAGGAACATGACAGATGTTATCCCGATTTCTTCAAGCCATTGAGCAACACAGAAGTGATGAAGCTGATGGAAGAAAGTGGTAATTTTGATAAACAGATGAATGATGACTATCAGTGTCCTCCTTTGAAAACAGGAGATACTCTTGAAAGTTATCTGAGAGTAGGATACAGACCGATGTCGAAAGAAGCCCAATTGGCAGGATTTCTGACACATTGGCTTCGTCGATTTGTAGTTCCGGGATCCAGTACAGTAGACCGCTTCCACCGCGGTGTTCTTTTTGCGGCTGTTAGATTAGTCTTTGGCTATAAGATGGATCTTCTGTCAGCCATGACTTGTAAGCTGAATGCTGGTCTTCGTCTATATGTCGATCTGATGCTGAAGACCAAGGGTGAAAAGGAATTTCCACGATTGGAATTACCATATACATATCTATTTCGGTGGTTGCTCCTTCACCATCCCACTTTGATGGACCCCGGCATGGGACCGGTAGATGGCAACTTTTTACGAAGATACTCCAATGGCAAGTAGAAATTCACTGCTCTAAGAGACTGTAGATATGCTCTAAATTTGAGCAAAGGATGGAATTTTTATTGTACCAAGCCTCCTGCTGGTTACGAACAAATGCGAACAAATATGATTGATTCGCAGATGCATCCTCTGAGCCGTGCTTTCGAATGGTTGAAGACAATCCGACTTTCTCACTTGGTATACCGGTTCGAAGATGAATGTTATTTAGAACCGTATCTTCCCAGTCGATTCGCTCGACAGTTCGGCTATGATCAATTCCATATGGGGAATGCTATTACATGTCTTCAGGGAAAAGGTTATTTGATAGATGGAGCCCAGGCCTGGGCTTACTATAATGCTCGAGATACGAAAGCGACGTTCTCGATGCCTGCAAACAGCAATCACGGCCCTCGGATGCTGTTCACATACACTGTCTTTTATACATCTTCAAATACTTTTGCTGAAAATTTTAACCTCACAGATAGCTTTGCATCTTCAACCAGATTGAAAAGAGGAGGAGTTGTCCTATCACTCATAGGAAATGAAGAGGTACATGAGCCAGAAGATGAACCTTTGGAAGCCTCAAGGGATGTTATGTTCCCTCAAGAAGTTAATGCGCCACTATGTATCTCTTTGAAGGTGGGCAAATCTCCAGCAAAAAGGAGGAGAAGAGAAGATCCTCTTGCTCCTGCAGCAAAGAAGAAATTGATCCTGGATCACTCTTCTGAAAAGGTCACCACTCGATCTCAGTCTCGGCAGCTGGCCGAGTCAACTCAGCAGGAAGAGGCTACTACACCAACCTCTATCCAGAAACAAGTTGAGACTATAAATATAGAGAGCCCGGATAGGCCACTAAAAAGAAAGAAGCTGGTCCTCAGAAGGAATCGGGTCTTATCTTCAATGGTGATGGATGCTACAGCTGGATTAACCTTGCCATCTCCCACCCCTATTTCAGAACCTAGGAATAAAACTCCTAGTTCTGAACATAGTGAGGAGATCGAGCAACAGAAATATCCTAATCCAAGAGCTGAGGCCGAAGAGCCCATAGGAAGTATTGTGGAAGAAGAGCAAAATGTTGTACAGTCTCTTCTACCTGCTGCGGAAATGATTCAACTTCCGCCTACTCCTAAAACCCTCCGCGAAGAGGAAGATCGCGAAGTGATTGCAGCTTTAGAAGATTGCAGCTACAGCCCTCTGGATGATTATGGTGACCAAGCCGCAAATGCCAGCGGGAATACACCAGAAGAGAATGAAGATGAAGAGAGCTCTTCTTCTGAAAATATTGATGAATATATGCAAGATCTCGAAAGAGATGATGAAGAGCATATATCTCCTGATGCTGTCAATGATATCTTGAATCCTGAGGAGGGTATTGAGATTCCAGAGAAAGCTGCTGATACCTTAAATCCTGAAAAGGATGTTGAGGCTCCAGTATCTCCAGAAAAGGCAAGAGATGAAGAAGCCTTGGAAGAAACTCCCGCCGATGATCCTCAAGGTATAAAATGAAATTAACAATCTCCTCTTGAATGAATTGATAGCTAATGTTATTTGTATTTCTTGCAGATCTTGAGACTCCTCTAGTACCTCCGACATGCACGGACATAGTGCCTATAACGACGGTGGTTGTTAGTAGCAGTCATCATCTATCTTGTGGTTCTGAAGCGGGCAGTAGTCAAGCTGTTATGGCTGAAGCTACTTCTGCTCGGCCAGAGTCTACCCCAGCAGATGATAGGCTCATTGCTGGGTTCAACTATGGTAAGATAATTTACATCTTTAATCTTCTTGAACAACAGCGATCAACAGACAAAATGACAATCTTTACTTTTTTACAGAAGAACAACCAGGAGGTGCCACTAGCTCTACTTTTGCTCCCTTGTTCAAAGAACCTGCTATCCAGACGCAAGAGATTGAACGTCCCACGGCCTCCTCATCAACAAGAGTGGCTGCAACTCCTGGCGCTATAGCCACTAATAATATTGTGATCCAATCTTTTACTAGATGCTTCTTTGAATCTTTGGGACCTCTAGTAAAAAGACTGATGGAGAAAGAAGGTACTGACTTTTTTATGGTTAGGGGTCCAACCTCTCTCTTAATAAGAGCCATCAGAGAACAAGGTGACGAAGCTCAAGCCACTCTCTTGGAACATATTTTGAATGAATTAGAGATTTCTATCAAAAGTTATAAATAGCTCAACCAAGGAGACATAGAAGCTCTAGTACAGGCAGAATTCGAGCAACTGGCTCAAGCAGCTGATATTGAAAGGGTTAATCTCCAAAACCTTTTGGAAGCTTTCTCTGCAAAATCTGCTGAATATAATTCCAAACTGGAATCAGTAATCAATAATCAGAGATCAGACTTCAAAGTTCAGAGAGTTCAGGAGTTCTTGCCTAAGTGCTGCTGCATTCTTCCGAGGCTTTTGCACGAAGTTGATGACACTATTGGTCTTGACCTCAGCCAAGGGTATAGCTTCAGCCCACTTAGAGAAGTAGTCTGTTATTGCTAGAATGAACCGATGTCCTCTAGAAGAAGGAGGATTAATAGGACCTATGATATCCATGCTCCAAGCTTCGAAAGGCCAGAAAGCGGCTGTCGGGTGTAGAAATTCTGAAGGTTGATGAATAAAATCTGCAAGGATTTGACAGGCTCGACATTTCCTTGCATATTCGATGGCATCTGATACCATAGAGGGCCAATAGTAACCCATTCTTCGAATACGATCCTGTAGCTTTGGACCAGGTTGATGTACTCCACAGACACCATCGTGAGCTTCACGTAACACCTGTTTTACTTCCTCACCAGCTAGACAGCATAGAAGGAGACCATCATAAGTCCGTCGATAGAGAGTCTTAGTGGTTTGATTGTAGTAGAATCGTAAAGATCGTCAACGAATACTTGTAGCCTCCTTAGGATCTTCGAGGAGTATATCGTGAAGCACGAAGTCGATGAAAGGAGTTCTCCAATCTTCATGAATAACATTAACTTCAGCAAAATTACTGAACTCGATGTTACGATTGTTTTCGACACAAAACAATTCTCGATTAGAGATAACCACCACTTGTTGTCTTCTGATGGGAACAGCTAAAACTGCTGCAAGATTGGCCAAGGCATCTGCTTCAGTATTACAAGCTTGGCGTACATATTTAATAAAGAAAGCTTTGAATGATATAGCCATTTTGATTGTTGCTTCAAATAAGGTACCAGATCTTGATGACGGACTTCATAAGTTCCTCTAACCTGGTTGATAACCAGCTTAGAGTCGTCGTAAACTTCGAGATATTCAATGTCCAATTGCTTGGTTAATTGAAGACCAATAAGTAGAGCATTGTACTCTGCTACATTATTGGAACAAGATTCATCTAGAGAGTAAGCTCTTTGGATAGTTGATCCATCTGGAGAAACGAGAACAACTCCAACTCCTGCTACAATAGCACCATTGGGTCCGATTCTGGATGCTCCATCAAAAAATAAATGCCAGGTTGGAAATTCTTCAGAGATCATGTTGACTTCCAACATCTCGTCTGGAATTTCGTCGTAGAGTTTAGATATTTCTGGTACAGGATGAGCCGCCAAGAAATCTGCCAGTGCTTGACCTTTAACAGACTTTTGAGGAACATACATCATGTCATATTGGGCTAGAAGAATGGCCTATGTAGCAAGCCGAGAGTTGAGTGTACTAGGCTTCTTCATCAGTACCCGAAGAGGATTGACTCGGGATATGACATGAATGGTTTGACCAATGATGTAATGCCTTGTCTTTTGAACGACGAACATAAGGGCTAGGTATTCTTTTTCAACCGGACTATAACGATGTTCAGCACCAATTATAGTACGACTGAGATAGTAGATAGCTTGTTCATGACCTTCTTTATTCTTTTGGACGAGTAAAGCACCCAATGAATGATCCATAGCACGGACATACATTAAGAATAGAATACCTGAGATTGGTGGCACCAAGACTGGTGGGTTCATGAGATATCGTTTGATGTCATCGAATGCTTGTTGACATTTTTCAGTCCAAATAAAAGATACACCCTTCTTCATCAGTTGAGTGAATGGTCTGCAGCGTCCAGACAAGTTCGAAATGAATCTCCTGATGTATGCAAGTCGACCTTGGAATCCTCGTAGCTCTTTTAGGTTGTGTAGAGGACGCATCTCTTGAATGGCTTTGATCTTCTCGGGATCTACGTGTATACCCTTAGAGGTAATGACGAAGCCGAGAAACTTACCACTGGAGACACCCAAGAATGACTTGGTGGGATTCATCTTGAGCTGATGTTGACGCATGAGATTGAAGATTGTTCTTAAATCTTGGATATGATCTTCTTTTAGACGACTTTTAACAGCAATATCATCAACATAACATTCGACTGTCTTGCGAAGATATTCTCTGAAAATGGTACTCATAGCCCGTTGGTAAGTTGCACCAGCGTTCTTGAGACCAAATGGCATTACTGTGTAGCAATAGACTCCCCGAGGAGTACGAAAAGATGTGTATTTTTCATCTTCGGGATTCATCTTGATCTGATTATATCCAGAAAACCCATCCATAAAAGATATTCGCTCGAACCCACAGGTATTGTCAATCATGACGTCCGTGATGGGGAGAGGAAATTCATCTTTCGGACATGCTTCATTAAGATCCCAAAAATCAATACAGACTCAGACTTTACCAGTTTTCTTCAGGACTGGAACAACGTTGGCTACCCAATCAGAATGTTGTTCTTCTCGAATATAGCCACAAGCAATAAGTTTCTTGACTTCGTCATCAATTGCGTCCATCATTTCAGGCTTGAATCGCCGTTGTTGCTGTTTGACTGGTTTAGCATTAGGCAGAATGTTCAGTTTGTGAGTAGCAATTTTGGGATCTAAACCTGGCATGTCTTCGTAACTCCAAGCAAAAACGTTAATGTATTCTTTAATGAGAAGAATCAGCTCTTGCTTATCTGCTTCTGGAAGATTCTTGCTAATAAAGATTGGACGAGGTGACTCGCTTTCTCCAACATCAACTTGAATTAGTTGATCTTCAGTAGGAGGTTCTCTTTGTTCAAATCGGAGTACCCATTGATTATCCATCTGTTGAGCCCAAGGATCAGTTTCAGAACTTTCTTCAATGTCCTCATCATATCCTTTCGGAAGTTCAGCGGAAACCATATTAGAAGATACAATTACATGATGGACTTCACCAATGCTAGTATCAGAATCCTATGACCTAGAATCAGAAGAGTTAGAACGTTCGTCACTATCAGATTCAGAACCTGCTGGGGATAACATCGGAGGAGAAGCATATCCAAGACCTCTTTTGGTCCTGCTGTAATACATTTCTGACTTTCCTTGTGGAACAGCGGTACGGAGAGGAGTCCTTCTGCCCTTACCATAATTGAGGCCGCTTTTGAAGTCGTAACCCATCTTTCGGACGATGTCTTTTGATTGTTGACTGTAACGACGAAATTGAAGATGTCCCGTGTCGTTAACTTTGCTATCATCCGTATAGCTGAATTTTTGTTCTGGTCTTTTACTAAAAAGTATTGGACGTTCACCTTTCTTGCGAGCAGGAACAATACGATATAAATCTTTTGGGTGTTCACACGAAACTTCTGTTTGAAGAGATTGTACAACTCCCATTGTAAATGATTTGAAGCTATCTAACATATCCAAATAGCATTTAGTATGATAAATAACATCAGTATACTGGAAAGTAGATGCTTTTTCATTGATATGTATATCTATTTTATAGCAGGACCTTTAGCCTTAGCAGGCTTGGTCAGATTGATTACAAGAGGGGGAGAAGAAGAGCGTGGAAGAGGCTTGTTACGACGAAGGTCAATAACAAGTGGCTCAGAAGAGGTGAGCTCCCTTTTTTCTTTGTTATGAGTTAAATCAACAACAAGAGGCTCAGAAGAAGTGAGCTACTTTTTGTCCTTGTTACGACGTAAGTCAATAACAAGTGGCTCAGAAGAGGTGAGCTCGCTTTTATCCTGATCGACATCAGTCGACTGCCGCTGAACTGGCAAGTGAATAGCCAGTGGTTTAGAAGACTGAGGATGAGAAACACGTCCTTTAACAGGTATAATGAGAGTGTCATTGGGCACTGTTTCTTGATCTTCTTCAGTATCCATTGCCAATACCACTTTCATAAATTCTTCCTTATACATACGAGCGTCGTTGCAGTATGCTTCGACACCCTTGAAAGGATAAAGGTCTGCAACTTCTTTGTGGACTTGTCCTTTGTCATCAACATATTTGAAATATTGATGTAGAGTTGATGGAACAATGTTATGTTCATGGAGGAAAGGTCTTTCCAGAAGAGCGTTGTAAGAACAACCATGATTATTAATAATATAGAAGGTCACCTTTGTGCGAAGGTTACCTATTTGGAGTTTCAGGCAAATCTTACCCAACGGTTCACTCCTTCCTTGATTGAATCCCAAGATAGTGGTGATTGTACTTGGAAGACTATGCACTGGTATCTTTAATGCGTCAAGCATTGTCTTTGGCATGATACTGAGTGCAGACCCTGGATCTATCAGGATACGATCGACTTTCATCGAATCGACATATTCTGTATAATAAAGAGGACGATCATGTCTATTATCCTCCAGCAGCATATCATCCTGAGTGAAAGTGATGTTTGGAATCAACTCCAGGATACTATGACAATGGCGACAAGAAACTGGCTCTGCTTCCGATTTCTTGAAGAGAGTTAGGCAAGTTTCAGCCTGCATCAGGGCTTCACTTAGAGTTTCTCGAGTCTCCTTAGAAAGGCACAAGAGCTCGAAGATTGATAATCGAGCCGGTGTATTGGCTAGTTGAGCCAATATATCAAAGTTATATGGCTTTTCAAGTCCTGTAGGAGATGATTTCTTCAAGGGTTTGTCAAAGCGAACTTGTTGCTTGCCTTTGTCAGCAACCACCGGCTTGGGAGGAATAGGCACTACAACTGGTGAGGATGTGGAAGGAATCTCTTTAGTGGAGGTAGGTTGTACTGGGGTAGGTTCAAAGAAGAGGTAGGATCTTCTTGAGTATTAGGATACTCTTTCAAGTAAGCTTTTCCTGATCTGGTGCCTAGCAGAATTTCCACATCAACGATGGGATCAAAAGACAGCATGTTGCTGGTCTTTATCTTGCTTTTGCCGCGGTCTTTCTTCTTGGATGAAGAAGAGACTTGGAATTCAGAAACAAGATCTGGATGAACCCAGATAACTTCGCCGTTGTCAAGAGACAAGGGGACAAGGCATTCATTTGGTGGAGGCGGAAGATTCTCAATCTCAAGAGTAGCTTTAGGAATTGGAATGACACCGTGCTGTACCATCTGCGGAGAAAAGTCACCAAATTGGACTGAAACCATGTTTGCAGTAACAGTCTTCTCATCTTGCTGCAGAGTGACTACCCCAGCATTGACGAGCTCTTGAATTTTGCCCTTAAGCACATAGCATGCTCGAGTAGGATGTCCAATAAACCTATGGTAAACACAATATTTAGGATGATCTGTCTTACCGACTTCATCAGGTTTCTTTGGATCTGGGAGCTGAATCTTGTTGCTTTTGAGTAAACATTCAAAGATGCTTGCAGTATCATTCTCATCGAAAGAATATTCCACTTTTGGACGAGGTTCTCTCGGTGGAGGTGCTGAAGGCGTAGGAGTGGATGTAGGCGGAGCCACATTGACAGCTAGAGACTCTTTATTCTTGTTCAGATTGATATTCAAAGTCTCTTTTGCTTTGCGGTTGTTCTGGCGGTTGCCACCACCTGACGTCTGATGTTTATCTCGATCGGGGTTAGACATCTGTACTCCCAATTGTTTGAATTTTTTGGCACTTACTTCCGCAGCTTTGGCGTTGAAAATAAATGAAGGCCAATCTTGGAATTGGGTAGATCTCGTCCACATACTGATAATAGGCAAAAGATTTGCCTTACAAATATCAATAGTGACAGCAGCTGGAGTCCCAGGAGGCATCTTCAAGGCTTCACGGAGAAACCGTTCGATAAAGCTCTCAGCAGTTTCATTGTGTTTCTGTTTGATTTTGTTGAGAGCCGACATAGTCATGTCATTGAATCCTTCATAGAACCGTTCCAGGAAAATTTGCTTAAGACCTGAGAAGGAAGTGATACAACCATCGGGCAGACTTCTGTACCAGTCATATGCTATGCCGGCTAAACAACCGACGAACAATCTGGTAAGAAGAGCGTCATTTGGCTGGAGTTGAACGGTCATTACCTCAAAATGATTGATGAATTGACTAGGAGAAGTGCTGTCGTCGAACAAAGAGATTGTTGGTATTTTGTACTTCGGTAGGAACGGGACTTCTTTCCATTCAACTGGATTGGGCTGCTTGATCCCCAATCTTTGCAAGTTGTCTTTCTCTTTGAAGGCTTCGAACTGGGTTCGTAAGAGTTTGACAGCTTCATTGGCATCTTCTGATGACGAAGAAGGAACAGGTTGAGTTAGAGTGGTTGGAGGAGGAACAGCATTGTAAGCACTACCCCCAGCTCCTAACTGACTCGGTGTAGTTTGAACTTGTACTTGTACAGGAGGCATTTGAGGAGACACTACCCCCAGCCCAGTATTGGTAGGTACCGAAGATGCTATGATCTCTGGACTCACAGCAGATGCAATCGGTTGTGTAGCATATTGTGCCATAATGATAGAATGCATACTAGCAACCATTTCAGCCATAGTTTTTAGCTTGTCTTCAAGTGCAGCGATTCGCTGTTCTTGATTTCTAGATGTTGAAGCATCTGGATCATCAGTGACAACATAAGCTGTCACTTCCTTTGGTATAGTGGAAGACACTGTCTGTTCAGAGCTTTCGCTGTATGCATCATAGTCGGAGAAAGAGTCATCTCCTGACTGAGAAGCAGGAAGATAACCTGAAGGATCTTGAGGAAGATTCCTTTGACCGATTGTATTTCGGCTTTGAGAACGGGTATGTCGAAATACTCCTTCAGAGGATTCTTGGAGTAATTCTAAATACCGTTGGCTTGGCTTACGGGGTTTGCCGTGCTTAGAGCATCTTCTACCCCCAGTATCTTTGGAAGTCATGTTGACGGAAGCGTACAAGACTTCGTCTTCATCTGACATAGGTTTAGATTTAGCAAAAGTCAAACGATCGAAGACAGATCGTTTTGTTGTTTGACAACAACATTGGATGATGACTTTATGATTGTAATGGTGATCAGATGGTTGAACTGAAGGTGTTGAGATAGTATCCCGCTTTTGTCTGAGATGTTCTCGAAGATCGGGAACAGCAATGGGACGAGAAGAAATTCGAGGGACATGGTCTTTAATAACATTCGGAACATGGTTCCGATTCTTTAAATGTTTTGTCCCTTGAGTGTACAAGGAAGTGCTCATTTCATTAGCATAGATGTCTGGATTCTTGATCCTGGAAGTTTGTTTCTGATGATGTTTGATCTTCGGTATTGGCTGTTTACGTTTCACCGAAGTTGGCCTGTTGAGATAAGTTCTTAAATCAGCAAACTCACCCGCAGGGGTTTCTGTCTGAGACACCAGCAATTTTCCCTGTTTGGAACAGGAAATTTTGAGAGTCGGAAGATCCTGGAATTCTGCTACCGGGGTAGGCAAAATACCTCTTTGGTTAGTACAAGTTCTCTTGTCATAAAGGAAAGAAGAATCCTTGTTTGAAAGAGTTCTAGTACTGATTGGTGCCGAGGCACGTTCAGATTGATCTTCTTCGGTAAAAACTGAAGAAGATTGAGAAAAGACCAAAGGGCATTTTTCTTTGTTTTGAAGAGAAGGGCTAGCTAAAGAGCGTTTCCCTCTGTTATCTTCCAAGTCATGGGACAAGGAAGTTTGAGAAAAGGCCAACGGGCCTTTTCCTTTGTTTTGAAGAGGAAGAGGAATAGCCAAAGGACTACCCCCAGTGGATTGCACAGGAGTCACAGTATGTTTGGAAAGAGGAGAGTTTAGCCAAAAGGCTGTCACTCTTGGATTGCGCAGGTATACTTTGTGCATGAAAGGATGGCACACTGGTTCTGGCCACAGAGATTGTGGTTTGCGTATCAGGAGTTCTTGCCACAGAATGCTTAGGTTGCACTCTGGTTGCTAGAGTGTTGGTTTGTGCAGGAAGATTGGCAGTCAATTGCGCCAGGGGCATAGGAGTTTTATACCTAGCCATGGCAGCATATGAAGTCTTCTGTGTACTGTCAATAGTAGATTCTGCAGCAGAAGTAGAGACAGATTGTGCAGTAGGCTTGGTGGCAGCAACTGTAGACTGTGCAACAGATTGTGCAGCAGGCTTCTTGGCAGACTGCGCAGCAGTCTTGGAGACCCACACTGTGCGTACTTTGCTTGTGGCAGCAGTGGTTGCAGTGCAAGGAGTGGTCTTGGAGTTGATCATAGACTCATAGGCAGTCTGGTTGATCTTCACAACCAGTGTCTTCTGCGTCTTTCCGATAGACGCTACGTCATATTGAGTTGTCACTTCCTCATCGGAGAAGAAAGTCGTCCCCAGCAGAGTCGCTATTTTGTTTGCAAAAACAAAAGTTGAAGAACTTTATTGATATAAACTTTGTAAAAATTACAATTGAATTCTGGGAATGGTACAACTTTAGGAATCCAATCCAGATGACGATTGCTTTATCCCTTGGACGATGTGAACTCTGAAGACGAAGCCTCTGAAGTTGAAGACAACTCTGGAATTGAAGGCAAAAAGCCTCGGAAGTTGAAGGCAAAAGCCTCGGAAGAATGCAGCAGCACTTAGGCAAGAACTCCTGAACTCTCTGAACTTTGAAGTCTGATCTCTGATTATTGATTACTGATCCCTTTGAATAGAGACTTGAAACTCTATTTCTAGAGTTCTGAGAAATAACTAACTTTTAGTTATTCTGGACTGCGCAGGATGATTTGCGCAGCAATTGGTTTGTGCAGCAATGGACAGCGCAGGCAGTTGCTGGATCATGGGCTAACTGTCTTGGACACATGGCAACTTTTGATTGAATTGCACATGATCGTGCATAGACAGTTGCCACGAAATGAGCAATTGATGGCATGAATGCCACATGTATTTTGTCATCTATACTGATAGAATGTGCACACTGAATTGTGCAGTTTTTGGATTACGCCAACTTTAATTGTACAGGAATGGATTGCGCTGCCAGCTGTCAACCATTCTCGAGCACTGTGCGGCGCAATAAACGAACAGCCTCCTCGTTCTTCGTGCTGTCAGCTGTCAGGAAGATTTGATTGTGTCAGGTAATGATGATTTTTGCCACGTCGGCCTGCGCGCTTGGGAGTGTGCGCAATCTAGGGTGCGCAATCTGAAGGATGCACAATCTGATGTCTGTACAGTTCATCTGAAAGTTATATTTCTTGACTTTCTGACTTTGTTGATGTGTGCAACTTGATTTTTTAGGACCTACAAGCATGACGTTCAAAAACGACAGTGGCCAACCTGAGAGGCTCATACCCGTATCTCCAGCGGAGCTTCCGGGTTACAAGGGAAGTGCAATAGAAGCCCATACGATAAGAAAATGTTCTCCCCACCAAATGTACCTATCATGTCGCATCCACGACCATGTAACACTACTAACCGTCAAGTCTTCTAACACACAACTATTGACAGTTAGACCTAACGCACGTCCTGCACGCATCAGTGATCAGCCAACACGCAAGTCCGTAGACTATATGCTACTCATAACTCACACATCTCGTGGCACAACAGTGTCAAAGTTTATGCAATGCTCTAAGCTAGTGGTAGTCCCTTAACTCTAAGTCTATATGCAATCAAAGATAAATAACAAGGTACAACTAATATCACTGAGCAGACAGTAATCAAGAAGTAAAAATAAATGAACAGTGATATGTAAATAAAATACAACTAAATAAACAGTGTAATGGCAAGGTATCTTGCCTGGTGTTACGCCTGGGGTGGTGCGATGATCCGACAAGTCCTGATTGCCCAATAGCTATGATCAATGCACCGAGGTCCAAAGTCGCGAGGAAATAGGAAATATGATCAGTCACGATCATCGATGATAATACAAGAGAATTTTGCGAAAATAAATACTTATATTATCTATATTATATGAAGCTAGATTTTATATGATTAAAATAATTTTAGAAAAACTACACTTTCAAAGATAAGTTTTTGGGCTAACTCTAAGTTCTATCAAAATAATGTATAAGGTAGGAAGCTATATTTATACTTAGTCAAAAATATTCAAAAATCGTTTTAGGGAGAAAAATCTAATTTAATCAAAGTAGGCTTTAGGTTAAAGACTATATTTTAAAATGTTAATAATATAGTAAAATCAGTTTTTAAATTACATATCAATATATACTTTTGTTACCAAAATTTAGAATTTATCATATATTTATTTGTTTAATGCAACACAATATTTAAAATAATAATAGTGGTTTTAATAAACATTTTAAGAAAGTATACTTATATGTTATAATAATAATAATAATAATAATAATAATAATAATAATAATAATAATAATAAAAACTTTTATTATTAAAACTCAGCCAACTTTCCCCAAATCATACTGAGAGAGAGAGAGAAAGAGGGATTGAGATGGAGACGTGAGTGAGCTCACCAGGGTCGGCGGAGCACGCGATTTGGCGGTGGGCGACGCTGCCGAGGCGATGGACGGCGCTGCCGTTCGAAGACTCG
The DNA here is from genome assembly GCA_029216955.1 of Iris pallida. Taxonomy (NCBI): domain Eukaryota; kingdom Viridiplantae; phylum Streptophyta; class Magnoliopsida; order Asparagales; family Iridaceae; genus Iris; species Iris pallida. The sequence continues at coordinate 6,241,172 of JANAVB010017196.1, read as the reverse complement.
AGGAGGTCGGTGCTAGAGGAGGTCGTCGGCGTTGGAGATTTGCGGAGCCGGCGGAACGGTCGCTGATGAGAGAGGGTTTACCGGCGGAGGATGACGACGCGGGCTAGGCGTGGTCGGCCAGCGCAGAGAGGGGGCGGTCGGAAGGAAGAAGCGCGGTAGGCTGTGCTGGCCTTGCCACCTGTCCGGCGACCCGACACCGGTGGTCCAGGCGAGGCTGGACGCGGCTCATTCGGGGAAAGGTTGGCTCGTCGAGGCGGCCAACGGTGGAAGTGCCAGATCTGGGCGACGCCAGATCTGGAAGGGGTCAGGCACGGCAGAGTTTCGTCGGTTGAGCGGACGTCGGAGGAGGCTAGCAGGTGACTCTCTCTCTCTCTCCTCTTTCTCCTGTGGTGGTGGTTGTGAATGGTTTTGTGGTCGTCGTGGTGGTTGTCGTGGTGGAACGATGATGAACAATGGGGTTGTAGGTGATGGTGTCGATTTGGTGGTGAAGGTGACGGTGACGTGGTGGTGTTGGCAGTAAAGGTGGGTTGACAGGCGGATGATCAGGAAAGACGGAGCCGGGGTGGATGGTTAATGCCGAGTTGGCCGGAGATGAAGGGGAGAGACCACGGTGGTTGCGTTGGTCTTGTCCGTGGTGGTTATTTGGGTTGGGGGCCGATGGTGGCTGACTTGGTGTTGTTGGCGGTGATGATGACGAAGATGGGAGGATTTTCGGCGTTGGCCGAGATTCTGGCAGTGGGTTAGGGTTGGGTTTGAGATTGCGTCGGGGATGTGTCCGACATAGGAATAATGTAATTGTATAATATGGAATAAGAGTGGTGGACACCGACACAATACACATCTGTGGATGAAAAAATTCTGGAGGAGTACCTCTCCTTTTATAGAAGGTGGGAATTCCCAGTTGGATAAGGATTGGGATTAATTAAATCCCAATTAGATAAATCCCCTATTGATTTAAATTGATTTAAAATACTTCAATTTAATTCCAATCCAATCTAAATAAATTCTATACTTTATTTAAAATATTTTATATAAAGCCAATAAAATCTTTTACAATTTAAATAACCATATTTAATCAAATATTAAATAAACAATATTCTAAATATCTTTTTCATAAATATTAAAATACAATATTAATTAATTTCAAAAATCAACTTAAATCATAGCAAAATAAACAAATTTTCTATTCGCAAAATATCCGGAATATATATAAACCAAAATTTCCAACTTACTACTTATTTTTAAGTGACAAATAAAATATCTCCTTTATCCAAAATAAACATATTTATCACATATATACTTTTTCTATATAAAATAAAATTTATAATAAAATATTTTTCTAAGATATGTACCTCGACACATATTCGCACTCATCGAGAAATTACGAAACGCGAATTTCGCATGCTACGTAAATACAACAAAGCGAATTTGTATGCGACGTGGAGATACGAAGCACAACAATAAATACAAAAATATATTTTAAAAAAATCGTAGTAGAAATTTAGGTGGCTTACATCCTACCCAACTTAAAAGAATTTCGTCCTCGAAATTTAGAAAAAATTAGGGTAGGTAGGGCGAAGGGGATGGAGCGAGTTTATTTAAATAGATGTACAAGATCACGAGAATGCAAATGAATTATTCTTCGGGGTGGCGAGTGGCATTTCATTGGCAATATGTCCTTTGATCGACTAGAACAGAAAAAATTGTTACGATCATGTATATGACAACCAATCAATGGCTAAGCTCGATCAACCTTAACATTAATCTAAAAACAACCTCATAAGTAGGTAATAAACTCCTTAATCCTTGATATCGTCAATATTCATGAAATCTCTCTTATCATAAATCGTTCTTTCAAAAAAAAAATTCCGTTCTACGTCCCCTTTAACAAAACCAATATGATTCTAAATGTACTCTAATTTCCTCTATCTCGTCATAAAATTTTCAAATAGCCTCGAATTTGGATTCCATAATCTTCATTATACTAGCTCATTTTATCGTCCCAAGTTAAGATTTCCTCTAAAATTATAATTCCAAAACCTTCAACCAATTGGCCCAAGTAAAAGTTAAGATCTCCTTACTACCAATTTGTATTTATTGGTCAATGTACAATGCATCCGTAGGTAACAAGATAAAGTCCGTCTTCAATGTTCGATAAATTTTGAAAACTAACAGTATACCTTCATAACTCAATCTTCTATCATCATAATTGAAAATTTCATAAAATATTTATTAGTCACTCTCGAAAATTTGAATTCAGCCATCTCAGTTTCTTGATGGTAGAAAGAAACTCATCTTATCATTTTAGAACTTAATCAAATATAAAGGTTTCCTTCTTCAACAATTGGTTATCCTTGGAAAATAATATCATCATAACGTCAACATTGTCTTTATTAAAAATTGCATCCATAAATTCTATATATATATTTGGTTCTTAAACCACCAACACTTTAGAAGATTTTCCACTCGACTATATAGTTACCTTAAAACAAAATTTGAAATTCGCGAAGTCTATTTATCCTCGAGTGTTTCATCACAACATAATATATCACCCCTTACTTTATCTATTCGGAATTATCGCACTTTTTCATTTATGTCACACCTATAGCTCATAATCTCATAGTTATCTTAATCAACCACATTATTTATCCATGTTGTGGGGTTCTCCAACCTAGCTTCTACTCACTCAAGATTGTCATGATCAAATTTTATTTCTCATAAGGGAATCATACAAGGAACAAGGTTGCATAAACTATGGTGGAATCATAGTAAAATATAAGCAAAGCAATTTAATTGGAAGGGAGAAAGGTAAGGGTGGCAATATTGGAATGTGAACGGTGTTATGTGTCTAAGTAAATCAATACAAAAAAATAAAAAAAATAAAAAATAAAATGACAAGGGTTAAGCAGTCATGATAAAACACAAGGGTAAGCATTTAATGGATTTAGTAGACCGTAATCGGGCCAAAGATTTGAGTCAAAATCGAGCCCAACTATATAGTCAAAAGTATACTGGTACCATGGTATAGGTTATAGTTGAGTCTTCATGGCCCGAAAGTCGTACCATAAAAATAGAGTACAAGGGGACGTGTTTTAGTGGGACATGATATACCTACATGAAGGTAAGCTCGTCTAGGTCTTGCATGTAAAATTTGTTGGAAGAAAAAGTCTAGTGTTGTGCTCCAAATATTGAAGTCACGATAGGGAACGCCGAAGGATCAAAATAGAAAGTGGGTTTTCATAAGGTACTAATCAATGCACAAAAATGAAGGTTAAAGCACGAAATAAGATAATTAAAGAATCACGTAGATTGAGGTAAGAATAAGTTAGAGGCACAGTTTCTAGAGGGAAGATAGTCTCATAGATGAGGGTGTGGTCAAAGGAAATGATTCCAATCATTTCTAAGTTTCAAAACAATTAGAGGGTCACGAATAAGGATCTAGATTTGAGGAAAGGTCGAGTAAGTCAAAGATATATTCGGCGGTTTGGTCGATGACTAACTATACTTGTGTATATGCAATATCATAATCATAAGTGGCATGGCGTCCAGTGTGGAGTACTTCTATCTCACTAGGGGGACCTTTCTTGTTTCTTGGTTCTCTACCAATATATGATCCAATCTAAAGTTTTAAATTCCTCGAGAGTTTTTTCAATAAAAATTTCCAATCATCGTAGGCTGTCAACTTTAATCACAATTTTAAACCTTTAGTAAGTCTCGAAACAACCCATGTATATCGAAAGTAGAGTTTTTTTTTTCTCAAATCTTAAACTCAACATTTAAATACTTTTACCAACCGAAATTCATACTACCAAATGAAACATTTAAATAACTCCCGAATTTAATTCTATATCCTTCAACTGTGTATATCTAGCTTTCCATAAGTCACAACTACTCTCCAAGATTTTTTTTTTCCAAAATCTAAATATTCATAATCAAGGCTTAAACTTTAAATCTAATAACTTTATATATCATAGATCATATGAGCAAATTTTAAATATTTAAAATTTTCCTTCAAGTCGATTTCATATCTTCCAAAATATTTCAAACAAAACTTTTACCATTATCTCTTCAAGCTCAAAATTAAATACTTATAATTTGTAAATCGTAGAATCAATTTAAACCTCAAGCTCCCTAATAAACCGTAAATCATAAACCTTTCATATTCTCTAGTTGCTACAAGATTATAACTTATAATTTAAAGCACCTTAATAAATTGAAATAAATCTTAACAATCCAAACTCGAACAAATCCGTAAATCATGTGTCACCATTTAAAGATTTTTCTCAAATCGGTTTCATATCCCAAATAAATCATAAACTATTTCGCTATTTCCAAAAATCATAATTCATAAAATTGTCTTCTGTCCTCTTGTGTATACCACCTTGTAATTGCAAAAATAAAATTCCAACTATTCATTGAAGGCGGTAATGTTCTACTACCCAACTTGAAATTAACTAATCCTTAAAATCATACTTTCTAGATAAATAAATTCCTTTGTAACTCAAATAAAATTCTAATGCATACTAATTGCCAAATGTAATCCATTTAGCCATGTGTTTAACCTATGGGCATATACTAGTGTAGTCATCTTACTAAAACACGAAACTAAGAATTTACGGTGGAAGGAGTCAAGCAAGATGCAAATCAAGGAGGTCGTACGAGAGTTCGAAATTTGAAGTCAAGGAAGGAAGTCAAGTAGGTGGATGAGATTCTAAACTCTAATCCTATATTGCAGGCCCATTCGGTACAGTCATGTAACCGAAACGACAAACTAGACCTGCATGGGCCACCACAAAAATATGTAACGCTCCAGTCCCAAAATACGTAGGACTAAAACGTAATCATGCCAGCTATATACATACGAAGTATATAGACCCTCATATATATACATAAGCTGTAAAATGCAGTAACCAAGGTACTAAATCTCATCCACATAGATAAATAAGGATATAAAAGAAACTTTGAATTTGTCATGTACACCATAGTTGGGCGGAGACAAAGTCCACTACCAACTAAATTTTAATAAGAACGAAATATACAAGAAAAGGAATTTAGTAGAACAAGGAGATGACGATCCAAGAGCAACATCTCGATGAACAGAGCGCAAGTCATGGCCTTAGCTAGAGCATCTGCAAAAATCATTAGAGCACACACCTGGCGAGATAACCAGGTCCTCAGAGGGACGTAACAAGATACATCAACATGCCATAAAATACTGAATATAAAATATGCCACAATCAGAGAAAGTGACAAGACACAATTAAGGTAACCTAACCAAACTAAAGTGAACATGTAGTGAGAACAAACCTTTCGTCGTATAAACCCTGGCTGTAAATGGGATCTGGTATAGTCCCTACTTGGGCACCAGTGACCGAGAGCATGACGTTCAAAAATGACAGTGGCCAACCTGAGAGGCTCATACCCGTATCTCCAGCGGAGCTTCCGGGTTACAAGAGAAGTGCAATAGAAGCCCATACGATAAGAAAATGTTCTCCCCACCCAATGTACCTATCATGTCGCATCCACGACCATGTAACACTACTAACCGTCAAGTCTTCTAACACACAACTATTGACAGTTAGACCTAACGTATGTCCTGCACGCATCAGTGATCAGCCAACACGCAAGTCCGTAGACTATATGCTACTCATAACTCACACATCTCGTGGCACAACAGTGTCAAAGTTTATGCAATGCACTAAGCTAGTGGTAGTCCCTTAACTCTAAGTCTATATGCAATCAAAGATAAATAACAAGGTACAACTAATATCACTGAGCAGGCAGTAATCAAGAACTAAAAATAAATGAACAGTGATATGTAAATAAAATGCAACTAAATAAACAGTATAATGGCAAGGTATCTTGCCTGGTGTTACGCCAGGGGTGGTACGATGATCCGACAAGTCCTGATTGCCCAATAGCTATGATCAATGCACCGAGGTCCAAAGTCGCGAGGAAATAGAAAATATGATCAGTCACGATCATCGATGATAATACAAGAGAATTTTGCAAAAATAAATACTTATATTATCTATATTATATGAAGCTAGATTTTATATGATTAAAATAATTTTAGAAAAACTACACTTTCAAAGATAAGTTTTTGGGCTAACTCTAAGTTCTATCAAAATAATGTATAAGTTAGGAAGCTATATTTATACTTAGTCAAAAATATTCAAAAATCGTTTTAGGGAGAAAAATCTAATTTAATCAAAGTAGGCTTTAGGTTAAAGACTATATTTTAAAATGTTAATAATATAGTAAAATCAGTTTTTAAATTACATATCAATATATACTTTTGTTACCAAAATTTAGAATTTATCATATATTTATTTGTTTAATACAACACAATATTTAAAATAATAATAGTAGTTTTAATAAACATTTTAAGAAAGTATACTTATATGTAATAATAATAATAATAATAATAATAATAATAATAATAATAAAAACTTTTATTATTAAAACACAGCCAACTTTCCCCAAATCATACTGAGAGAGAGAGAGAAAGAGGGATTGAGATGGAGACGTGAGTGAGCTCACCAGGGTCGGCGGAGCACGCGATTTGGCGGTGGGCGGCGCTGCCGAGGCGATGGGTGGCACTGCCGTTCGAAGACTCGAGGAGGTCGGTGCTAGAGGAGGTCATCGGCATTGGAGATTTGCGGAGGCGGCGGAACGATCGCTGATGAGAGAGGGTTTACCGACGGAGGATGACGATGCGGGCTAGGCGTGGTCGGCCGGCGCAGAGAGGGGGCGGTCGAAAGGAAGAAGCGCGGTAGGCTGTGCTGGCCTTGCCACCTGTCTGGTGACCCGACATCGGTGGTCCAGGCGAGGCTGGACGCGGCTCATTCGGGGAAAGGTTGGCTCGTCGAGGCGGCCAACGGTGGAAGTGCCAGATCTGGGCGACGCTAGATCTGGAAGGGGTCAGGCACGGCAGAGTTTCGTCGGTTGAGCGGACGTCGGAGGAGGCTAGCAGGTGACTCTCTCTCTCTCTCTCTCCTCTTTCTCCTGTGGTGGTGGTTGTGAATGGTTTTGTGGTCGTCGTGGTGGTTGTCGTGGTGGAACGATGGTGAACAATGGGGTTGTAGGTGATGGTGTCAATTTGGTGGTGAAGGTGACGGTGACGTGGTGGTGTTGGCAGTAAAGGTGGGTTGACAGGCGGATGATCAGGAAAGACGGAGCCGGGGTGGATGGTTAATGCCGGAGTTGGCCGGAGATGAAGGGGAGAGACCACGGTGGTTGCGTTAGTCTTGCCCGTGGTGGTTATTTGGATTGGGGGCCGATGGTGGCTGACTTGGTGTTGTTGGCGGTGATGATGACGAAGATGGGAGGATTTTCGGCGGTGGCCGGGATGCTGGCAGTGGGTTAGGGTTGGGTTTGAGATTGCGTCGGGGATGTGTCCGACATAGGAATAATGTAATTATATATTATAGAATAAGAGTGGTGGACACAGACACAATACACATCTGTGGATGGAAAAATTCTGGAGGAGTACCTCTCCTTTTATAGAAGGTGGGAATTCCCAGTTGGATAAGGATTGGGATTAATTAAATTCCAATTAGATAAATCCCCTATTGATTTAAATTGATTTAAAATACTTCAATTTAATTCCAATCCAATCTAAATAAACTCTATACTTTATTTTCAATATTTTATATAAAGCCAATAAAATCTTTTACAATTTAAATAACCATATTTAATCAAATATTAAATAAACAAGATTCCAAATATCGTTTTCATAAATATTAAAATACAATATTAATTAATTTCAAAAATTAACTTAAATCATAGCAAAATAAACAAATTTTCTATTCGCAAAATATCCGAAATATATATAAACCAAAATTTTCAACTTACTACTTATTTTTAAGTGACAAATAAAATAACTCCTTTATCCAAAATAAACATATTTATCACATATATACTTTTTCTATATAAAACAAAATTTATAATAAATTATTTTTCTAAGATATGTACCTAGACACATATTCGCACTCGTCGAGAAATTACGAAACGCGAATTTTGCACGCTACGTAAATACAACAAAGCGAATTTGTATGCGACGTGGAGATACGAAGCGCAACAATAAATACAAAAATATATTTTAAAAAAATCGTAGTAGAAATTTAGGGGGCATACACAATCCGACCGTTGGATCGACGATTTCTTCGCTCCGTCTCAATCTCGGTATATACCCCTTCATCCCTCTCAAATTTCGCCCGTTAATTCTGTCGTTTGCTATGCGAAAATTGGCCACCAAGTTGACGTTTTAATTGAACTGTTTTTGGACAGTTTCGTGACGCCAACTTTGCAGATTCGTATCTTCGTCGTCGCAGCTCCGTTTTGTGTGCCACCAGTTCCGGTGCACAGTTGGAATACCCTCTTCCTGCCTCCTTTAGATTTCATTTCAGTTTGAGCTTGTTAGGTCGGTCGAATTCGATACCAAAGTTGGTCGTTCAAATTCTTAGTGTTGCAATTGTAAAATTCCATTTTTGAACCCGAGACTCCGGATTCAATTTCTGACACCACCAATAGACTCGTGGCGTCGTTCTGGCATGTTTTCTTATAAAGTTTGCTTGATTTAGAGAACGTGGGCCCTGGCACGCATTTCGGAGCAAAGTGGGTCCCACTTTCTGAGTCAACGGGTCACTTTGAGATTGGCTCATCGGAATCCAATTCTAGATATACCGTTAAGCTCGTATCGTTATTTTGGACTCGTTGACATATAATTTGCTAGATTTTAGTGGACATTGGTTCCGACACGCATTTCGGTGCACCAATATCCGGGTCAGCGGATCATTTTTAGTTCGACTCATCGGAATCCAATTCCGGATATACCGTTGAGTTTGTACCGTAATTCTGGACTCGTTGACATATAATTTGCTAGGTTTTAGTGGACATTGGTTCCGGCACGTATTTCGGTGCAAGTCGGATACCAATATCCGGATCAGCGGGTCATTTTGAGTTCGGCTCATCAGAATCCAAATCCTGATATACCGTTGAGTTCGTATCGTCATTCTGGACTCGTTGACATATAATTTGCTAGTTTTTAGTAGACATTGGTTCCGGCACGCATTTCGGTACAAGTCGGATACCAATATCCGAATCAGCGGGTCATTTTGAGTTTGGCTCATCGGAATCCAATTTCGGATATACCGTTGAGTTCGTATTGTCATTCTGGACTCGTTGACATATAATTTGCTGAGTTTTAAGGACATTAGCTCCGACACGCTTTTTCGTGCGAATCGAAATTTCAATGTCCTGATCAACGGACCAATTTGAGATCGGGTCAACGGAATCCAATTCTGGATATACCGTTGGGTTCGTATCGTCATTCTGGATTCGTGGACATATAATTTGTTAGGTTTTGTACACTTTTATTTCGACATATTTTTCGGTGCAAAGTGTGTCCAACGGCGGACATCATTTTGGCCCAAAATTACCTTTTTGCCTCTGTGTCCAAATTGGACTTATGGACAGGCTATTTTAGCTATTTTGACCATTCTGGACACGTTGGTAATAGTTGTTTCGCCATCCAACAACATCTGTAGGTTTTTACCTATTATTATAATCCTTCTTCTTTTGTGGTATTTTGAGTTCCATCGATTCCGGTGATTTCACAATCACTGAAATTGATGTGTTGACCCTGTAGATGTTTGTAGAGACTAGCTTTGACCCAGTTTAACCATGGTTGACTACTTTGACTGAACGTCGAAGTAGAGTCAACATTTGACCTAGGTTAGACTAGTTTTGACCCTGGTTGACCATAGTTGACTATTTTGACCAAAGTCAACCGAAAGTCAACCATAGCCTATAATTGACTAGAACTGAACCAAAGTTGACCAGTTGACCCAAAGTCAACTGTTAGTCAACGTTAGTCAAGTTTGACCTAGAGTTGACCTAGGGTTGACCAGAGTTGACCAGTTGACCAAAGTCAACTGTAAGTCAACCATTAACTTAGATTGATCTAGTTTGACTTGCTTTGACTTGCCTTGACCTAGTTTGACTTAGTATGACTTGATTTTACTTTCAAACCCGTATATTGATATAGTATTCCATCTATAGGTCCTCGAGGCACTGTTCTAGGACTCAGTTGACATATTCCACCAGATCTCAGGCGAGTACATTCTCTGATAACTTTTTTCCAATTTATGATAACTGTTATGATTCATGTACTTAGTGTAGATATGCTTATTCCTAACACATGGGTCTCATGGATTGGTATTCCTGGATTCCGACGAGAGATGTTTCTCCTTCTTAGGTTGGGATGTATTGTGCAAGCTCCCTTGTAGCTCTTGCTCAATATATGGTCACTGATTCTAGAGAAGGTTAGCTACCTTCTCATTAGAATTCCGTGCAGTGACGTGTCCTGTTTGGATCCATTCTGCCAGTTGGGATAGGGGGAGTAGTAGCGTATGCCTGTGATCAGACCCATCCCGCATTTCCGAACAGTATGAGTCATATACCGCACATATGACTTGCCAGGCCAGTTCTTGACAGGTACCCAAGCCGATCACAAGTTGAAACTGCTACTCACACACATTAGATATATGGCTTACCTTGATTTGTGTACATACCATGATTCATATCTACTTTCTTGTTCTAGCTCTAGCTCTACAGCTTACCATGCCACGATACATATATGAACACTCCATGATTTCATTGTATATGCTCTATTTACAGTCTTATAGCTTTTATTCTATCTTTAGATCTATTATGAGATATATGTACTCGTTCCATCCTGACCGGATATGTTGACAAAATTTTAGGAGTAGTTGTGCCCTCAGTTTTGGACTTCATAATGTTGCTAGCTGGGGTGGATCTCACTATTCTTCTATGTGAGTTGCCTGGTAGTTATCCTTAGTTAGTCTTGTTGTTCCTTCTTTATTTTCCTGTCTTATGATCATTATAGATTCTAGTTGTTCTTGTGATATTGTTATTATTTCTTGTCTTATCTTCCTTAGTTTTCGTGATGTGACATGAGTACATTTCTAGTTGTGGATCATTAGATGTTGTAGTTAGTTTAGTGTACTTGACAGCGCTCTACCGCCGATACTGCGACATAGGCTGGGCGTAGCCCACGTAATCGTACCCGTATATCCGGGTGCGGGTCGTGACATATTTTTAGTGGTGGCCCATGCAGGTCAGTCTTTGCTATTAATACGAAGTCGTGGTAGTACTTGAGCTTTTCTGTACTACTGCGAGCCTGCCCTAGGATTAAGGTTGAGTCATGGAATATTTTAGGATTTTGGTACTCAGTCACATATTAGGAACTCTTGGTAGATTCCAGGGATGACCCTGGAAATCTTATTTCGAAGGCTTTTCAAATCTTTTCCCACTTGTTTCCATTCGTCCTAATTTCTGAAATATCTGTCCATATCAAACTTTATTCCTTCTTGGGATGAGTTTGTGGACCTCAGAGGGAAGGTATAAGTTGGACTTGTATATCATCTAGGTTGGGAAGAGAATATGATTTACCAACCTCGTATCATGATCGAGGTTTGTTTTAGATTATATTTCACCATTTTCTATCTTGACCTAGGTAGTACCCTCGGGACTTCCCTGAGATTTATTTTTGAACCCTATCTCGGAAGTTGTTTCCGTGTTTCTATTAACTTACCCTTGACTTGTTGTTGAATTTTAAATCTTAATATTCGTTGTTGACCTTTGATTTTGTTTTGGATAATTCTTTTAAGAATTGAGTTAAGATATCCTGATAAACATATTTTGGACGAGGACGATGAGAACAGTAAGTGTCTACTTTATTTATGGAGTTTAGAATTCATCGCAGTCATATTAGCTAGAGAGACAAGGACATGGAGCCCGATTTGGATATACTATCGTAGTTATGTCATTTAGATTCTCTTGCAGCCATATTGGTTGGCGTGGTAAAGAATCTAGATGACATAATTATAGGGTGTATACCATAGTTATGGACTTCATTGTTTATTACCGCTATGCTTACTCGCGTGGCGAGAATTCTGGCAACATGATTTTGGATAGACGTGTATGGTTATCAGGTCATATCTTAAGTTGATTCACTTCTTTTACCAATTGAGCAAGATAATTCCTACCATTATTTCTTGTTTATCATTATTTTTCTTCCATCGCATGATGATTTTCTCATCTTGCCATCATTTCCCTTGAATTGTTTAACTATGTCTTGATTTCACCAATCATCTATCTCATATCTACATCTGTCATCTACACTTGAAAACTCTAAAAATTTTGAAATGTTTATATCTCAATGGTTTCTTAAATTTTGATACTAGTAAGATTTTGATTCCCTTCTGTCCATGACCAATCAACTTTGGTCGTCTTGTTTATCGTGCCAAAGAGTCTTGGTTGCTGACTAGACTCTAGATGACTTCAAATTCCTTTGTGACTTGGGTTCCTTCCTAAATTGTGCTTTTAGGACCTTGATTTCGAATTCATGATTTTATCGTCTTTCATAACTGAACTTGGATCTTGATCGTGCTTATGTGACCTATAATCTGATTTCTATCAAATCTATCTCTCGATCGAGCTATTCTCAAAATTTTCCCTCCATTTGTTTCTCTTAGCCCTGTTTTAGATCATGACTATCCAACTTTGATTTTCATGATCTTGATAATCTTAACCCTCAAATCGTGTCAAGTGAACTTAGACTATTTCCAATTTTAATCACGTTCGAACTTGGATCGTATTTTATGATTTTATTAATCATACTCCTAAATCTTTGATCGGGCCTATAAGACCTTGACTTCAATTTTGTTTTTGTCTGAAATTTCATCTCAACCATGCCAAACCTTGTTTTGGTCATGATTAGCTTTTCATCTTGATCGGGCCTGTACGACTTTCGGGTTGATTTCCATCAACCTCAGTCCTACAAATCACCCCGTACTTGAACTTCATTTATATCTTCGATTATCCTTATCGTCTCTTAAATCGTGCCCCAATGACTTGACTTATTTCTGAAATTATGCACACATAATTTTGTTCATATCATAATTCTATCGTGCCAAATCCCTCATCATGCCGGAACAAATTTGCATCGATTATCTTGATCGTGCAAAACTCGTCATTCTTGGATCGTGCCTAAAATATTGCCTAAATCTTCTATCCTATTTTTAAACCCCACTACCAACCTTTAATTTCGAGGATGAAATTTTTATAAGGAGGGTAGGATGTAAGCCCCCTGAATTTCTGAAATTTATTTTCGAATTTCCTAAATAATTTATTCTCGATATAATTTTGATTTAATTAATTTTGATCATTAAATGCTCTTTACCGTGACTTGGAATTCTAGAGCATCAGGGATGCCAGTCTCTGGAAACTTCCTTCTTGGAGTTTGTAGTAGACGAGATTATCTTCACATTGATATTTCGTGTCCCACTCGAACTTGTTCCCTTGTACTCTTTTTGCTTCGCATAAATTCGGGTCAATTTAGACCATTTTAATTATTAATTGAATTCCCACTCTTTTCCTTGATCATCATATGCACGTTACCGTGACTTTTAATTTAGGAGCACCAGACCAGTCGTTTTCTCAGAACCAACTTCTTATAAATGATCTACTCGAGACGCTCTTCACCCATGACCTTCGTGTCCCACTCAGACACTCCATTTTGTGCTTTATTTCCTTCATACAACTTTCGGGTCAAATTAGGCCAATTAATTATCTACCGTAATTTGTGACCTGACTTCCAATTTAATTTCGGGACCCGACATCGACCCAAACCTTGTCGACCCCAAATATGGATATTGCCCACATGAAGCCTACTACCCGCCAGACGCTTGTGTCCCATTTATTTGAGCTCCCACATGCTACTTATTTACCCATGATTTTAAATACCCATTTTAATTCAATTATTGCCTCATGTCCGATTTTGGCCTAGCCCGGCTCTACTGAACCCAACCCCAGCTCCATGTTGCCCTCCATCTTGACTGTCCATACCCCCACTGATATTTTTCCACTACCCTAAATATCGTTTTTTATGTATAAATATCTATTTTCTCTCTCCACTTTACAAATATCTATATATATATATATATATTTACATACTTCTCTCTCTCTCACTCCCATTTAAAACACACATACGCCCCACCACCGAGCACCACCCCCATCGCCGCCGCCTGGCTGCGCCATCGTGCGTACCGCCGCGAGGCAGCAGCCGCAGCAGTGCAGCACGCAGCAGCAGATGCAGCAGGGGCAGCAGCACCCCGCACGTCCCTGGCCGGCGGTTCAGCGTCGCCGTCGCCGCCGCCGACGGGTGTCCGCGCACCACCGCGTGGCCGGCCACCCATGGCTGGGCGACCCCGGCGAGTTCTCCCGTGGCGCGCATCGTCTCCCACGACGCGTCGCCGAGGCGATTCGTGCGTTTTGCACGGGATTCGTCGTCGCGTGCGCGTTTCGAATTTCAGAATTCGCGTCTCGGGACAGTGACTTTGCGCCAATTTTTTGGACAATCCGACTATTGGATCGACGATTTCTTTGTTCCATCTCAATCTCGGTATATACCCCTTCATCCCTCTCAATTTTTGCCGGTTAATTCTGTCGTTTGCTATGTGAAAACTGGCCACCAAGTTGACGTTTTAATTGAACTATTTTTGGACAGTTTCGTGATGCCAACTTCGCGGGTTCGTATCTTCGTCGTCGCAGCTCCGTTTTATGCGCCACTAGTTCCGGTGCACAACTGGTATAACCCTCTTCCCGCCCCCTTTAGATTTCATTTCAGTTTGAGCTTGTTAGGTCGGTCGAATTCGACGCCAAAGTTGGCCGTTCGAATTCTTAGTGTTACACTTGTAAAATTTCATTTTTGAACCCGGGACTCCTGATTCAATTTCTGACACCACCAGTAGACTCGTGGCGTCGTTCTGGCATGTTTTCATATAAAGTTTGCTTGATTTGGAGAACGTGGGCCCTGACACGTATTTCGGTGCAAAGCGGGTCCCACTTTCTGAGTCAACGGGTCACTTTGAGATCGGCTTATCGGAATCCAATTCTGGATATACCGTTGAGTTCGTAGCGTCATTATGGACTCGTTGACATATAATTTGTTAGGTTTTAGTGGATATTGGTTCCGGCACGCATTTCGGTGCAAGTCGGATACCAATATTCGGGTTATCGGGTCATTTTGAGTTCGGCTCATCGGAATGCAATTTCGGATATACCATTGAGTTCATATTGTCATTCTGGACTCGTTGACATATAATTTGCTAGATTTTTGTGGACATTGGTTCTGGCACGCATTTCGGTACAAGTCGGATACCAATATCCGGGTCAGCAGATCATTTTGAGTTCGGCTCATCGGAATCCAATTTCGGATATACCGTTGAGTTCGTATCGTCATTCTGGACTCGTTGACATATAATTTGCTAGGTTTTAGTGGACTTTGGTTCCGGCACACATTTCGGTGCAAGTCGGATACCAATATCCGGGTCAGCGGGTCATTTTGAGTTCGGCTCATCGGAATCCAATTGCGGATATGCCGTTGAGTTCGTATCGTCATTCTGGACTCGTTGACATATAATTTGCTGAGTTTTGAGGACATTAGCTCTGACACGCTTTTCCGTGCGAATCGGAATTTCAATGTCCTGGTCAACGGACCAATTTGAGATCGGGTCAACGGAATCCAATTCTGGATATACCATTGGGTTCGTATCGTCATTTTGGATTCGTGGACATATAATTTGTTAGGTTTTGTGCACTTTTATTTCGGCACATTTTTCGGTGCAAAGTGTCAAACGGCGGACATCATTTTGGCCCGAAATTACATTTTTGCTCCTGTGTCCAAATTGGACTTATGGACATGCTATTCTAGCTATTTCGACCATTCTGGACATGTTGGTAATGGTTGTTTCGCCATCTGACAACATCTGTAGGTTTTTACCTTATTATTATAATCCTTCTCCTTTTGTGGTATTTTGAGTTCTATCGATTCCGATGATTTCACAATCACTGAAATTGATGTGTTGACCCTGTAGATGTTTGTAGAGACTAGCTTTGACCCAGTTTGACCATGGTTGACTACTTTGACTGAACGTCGAAGTAGAGTCAACATTTGACCTAGGTTAGACTAGTTTTGACCCTGGTTGACCACAGTTGACTATTTTGACCAAAGTCAACCGGAAGTCAACCGTAGCCTACAATTGACTAGAACTGAACCAAAGTTGACCAGTTGACCCAAAGTCAACTGTTAGTCAACGTTAGTCAAGTTTGACCTAGAGTTGACCTAGGGTTGACCAGAGTTGACCAGTTGACCAAAGTCAACTGTAAGTCAACCATTGACTTAGATTGATCTAGTTTGACTTGCCTTGACCTAGTTTGACTTAGTATGACTTGATTTAACTTTCAAACCCTTATATTGATACTGTATTCCATCTATAGGTCCTCGAGGCACTGTTCTAGGACTGACTATGCAGGGGTTTGGGACAAAATCTGATGTAATGCCCTGAGTCACCATAGTTGTGGCAAATATCGGCCACAGAGGGAGGATGATTGAAGGCGGCAATGGCAGACTTGTCAACAGTAGCTTGCTCCCCCTGGAAAGAGCCCTTGTTGGGCATCAACTTCAAGCGAGCCTCTTCTTGGGCCATGGCAGCTATGGCTTCTTCTAAGGTGGGAAGTATGGGCTGTGCCAGGAGTATATTCCTTCTATTCTCAAATACAGGGTTAAGACCCTTCAAGAACTTCATCATCCGTTGACGTAAAATATAATCCAAGAACTTTTGGAAATATTTCGCAAATACGGGTTCGACTTGGACATCTTCTATCCCAAGAGGATCACAGTGATCCAGATCAGTCCAGAACTTCTTCAACAGTGCTGCATACGCAGAGATGGTGCGGTCGTCCTGGGCCACCCTATCAAGTTCATCCTGCAGTTGGAAGACCGGCATAGGATTGCCCGAGCCAGAGTACATGGTATCAAAGCCATAACCACAAAAAAATATTTCCCCCCATTTTCCCCACCGACAGTACCTCCCTTCCTCCACCGGCAGTCCCCCCCCGGCAGTATTTGGGTGTGTATGTTTTGTCCAAGATATTAGGCCAGGAGTTAGCAAACTGGATCCTAGAGCGGTTAAATGTGTCTTTGTCGGGTACACGGCAACTCAGAAGGGATACGCATGATGGAGCCCAGTTGAACGGAAAATATTTGTAAGCATGGACGTTACATTCAGAGAACTGGAACCATATTATGGTTCAGATGATGGTTCGATGTTTGGTGACACACCTAACATAGCGGGTGTTAGATGTGAGGGGGAGAAATTAAGCCCATCTGTGGTAGTCGGATCGGTCCCAAGTCCGGTCGTAGAAAACTGGACGAAAGGGGGAGAAAGCAGTGACTCCGATATAGAAGATGAAGAAGATACATATGTTAAACAGGGGGAGCAGCAGACAATGGAAAAGAAGCTCCAAGTCTACAGAAGGAGACAGCAGAAGTCTAGTACTATGCCTGTACCGTGCCCTGTGCCTACTGTACCAAGTCCCTCGTCTACTCCTGCTCTAACTCTTGAAGATGTTGCCCCCGCACTAAATCAATCTGATTCTGATGCGGATCTCTCTGACTCTGATGGTATGATCTCTCAACCACCTATTGCTCCCTTAAGGAGATCTTCTCGCATCAATACGGGTAAGGCTCCTAGTCGTTTTGATGATTGTGAACATGATATTGCCAACTACCTGTCTTATTCTAACATTTCTTCAAATTATCGAGCCTTCATTGCATCATTAGACTCTACTTCGTTACCCAAGTGTTGGCATGAAGCAAAAAAAGATCCAAGGTGGAAAGCTGCAATAATGGAAGAACTTGGGGCACTGGAGAAAATAAGACGTGGGAGCTGGTTCCATTACCCAAAGGGAAAAAAACTGTGGGATGCAAATGGGTGTATACAGTAAAGGAGACGTTAGAAGGAAAGGTGGAACGATACAAGGCGAGGTTGGTTGCAAAAGGATACACACAATCATATGGCATCGACTATGATGAGACGTTTGCTCCAGTAGCGAAAATGAGCACCGTAAGAACTCTGGTCTCTATTGCAGCAAACTATGGGTGGAAGCTATACCAATTAGATGTGAAGAATGCCTTTCTCCATGGGGACCTACAAGAAGAAGTGTATATGGAACTCCCGCCAGGGTGCTACGCTACAGAATCAGATGGAGGGATGTCGCATGAAAAAGTGTGCAAACTAAAGAAGTCGCTATATGGACTCAAGCAATCTCCTCGAGCTTGGTTTGACAGATTCAGAAAGGCTGTTACTGGCATGGGATACCATCAAGCTAATGCAGATCATACGGTCTTTCTTCAGCATGTAAGAGGCCACATCACTATACTTACTGTATACGTGGATGATATAGTAATCACAAGTAATGATGAAGTCGAGATCGTAAAGCTGAAGTCAAAAATCGCGAAGGAGTTTGAGGTGAAGAATTTAGGAGCAATGAGGTACTTTTTAGGTATCGAGGTGTGTGAAGGCGAACAAGAAATTTTTCTCTCACAGAGAAAGTATGTACTAGATCTGCTGAAGGAGACAGGGATGTTGGGATGCAAAGCAGCAGTCACTCCAATTGACCAAAAGTGCAAGTTGGGAGCAGATGCAGGAGAGCAGTTGATCGTGAAAGATATCAATGACTTGTAGGGAGATTGATTTATCTGGGGCACACTCGTCCTGATATCTCATTTGCGGTGAGTGTAGTAAGTCGCTACATGCATGATCCAAGAACGGGTCATATGGATGCAGTGTTTCAGATCTTGAGATATCTGAAAGGGACGCCGGGGAAAGGACTATGGTTCAAGAAGAATATAAGTATAGAAGTTGAGGGATACTGCGATACAGACTGGGCGAGCTGTATAGACGATAGAAGGTCTACCACGGGATATTGTGTCTTTGTAGGAGAAAACTTGGTCTCATGGAGAAGCAAGAAACAGTCAGTGGTAGCACGGTCTACAGCTGAAGCAGAATACAGAGCAATGGCTTTGGGAGTGTCGGAGTTGCTGTGGGTGAAAGCGTTGCTGACAGAGTTGAAGCTGGACAAGGGAGCACCGTTACGTCTTCTGAGCGATAGTCAAGCTGCAATAAGTATTGCTAACAATCCAGTTCAGCACGACAGAATGAAGCACATCGAGATCGATCGATTCTTCATCAAAGAGAAGATGGAACAAGGGATACTGAAGATTGATCATGTTCGCTCAGAAGAACAAGTGGCAGACTGTCTGACTAAGGGTCTTAGTTCATTAAGTCTGTCGAAGCTATGTAACAAGATGGGAATGATTAATATCTATCGCCCATCTTGAGGGGGAGTGTTGAGAACTAATAAGGGACTTTAGTCCCACATTAGAAAATGTAGTATGAAGAGGAGCTAGACTCCCTATAAAAAGTGGAGTAACCAATCAATAAAACACAACAATTATTGTAGAGAATAATTGTTGTGTGTTTTATTGATTGGTTACTCCACTATTTATAGGGAGTCTAGCTCCTCTTCATACTACATTTTCCAATGTGGGACTAAAGTCCCTTATTAGTTTTCAACAGTATATGCTAGAGAGGGTATTTTTATGACACTTCACTACGTTCTCACAGATTCATAGATAAATGCTACAAAAATACCACTTTAACATAGTGTTGCAAGACAAGAAAATTTCTTAATGCTAAAGGACTCGATTAAGTGTGTCGTTTAAATAGTATCACTAGAAAGTAACTCATATAAGGACAGCAAGATCGAAGAAAAATCAAACTACATGTTTGATGTAGAATTCATATGAATCAAAGTTGTACCGACGTGCAATAGTAGAAATCATGCATATTAATGCATTCACTTTTATGTAGTGAATAGTTAATTGTAATCAGTAATCTGAATGTATGTATAACTACATGAATAAATAAAAAAATTAAGTTAAGCAGAGCATGAATGTCAAATTAACTTTTAGATTGTTGGAAATATTTGCTTTCTCCTTTAACAATCTGTAAACAAAATAAACAAAAATGAAAGGTTATATCGGACTCCGGAGGAGTCGTGCACGAAGCACTGTCATAAGAGTTAATTTGGGTCAATGTACAGATTTGTTCTAATGCTCATAGTGGTAAAATCTTCGCTCTACCGGTATCTCTTCATTGCACACAACTCAAAGAGATCACCTCGACTTGGCTCTGTCAAGAGCAAGGATATGAAGAAAAGAAAGAATTTCGGAGAACTTAATTTCACAGAGATATTTTACGTAAGAATTTTCTGTGTAGGGAGAAGAGGATAAGAGTACTCAATATATAGGCAGAATTCCAAATGACAAAAATAATGACCAATAAAGCCAGATCAATGGCAATAAAACCAGTCGTTATACATAACCAAATCAATGGCAATAAAACCAGTCGTTACACAAAAATTAAACAATAGAAAAAAAATATGGTTCAAAGAACTTTGACAAAATTAAATGTCCAACGTTTCAGAATTTAATAGAAATTGATGAGCAGCAAAATTGTGGAACTAAACGTTGGAGGAGTTTTTTTTTTTTTTTTTTTTTTTTTTTTTTTTTTGTAAATGAATAGCAGCAGTAACAACAACACACCTATGAAAAATCCTGACGGAAAGAAGCCACAGGATGATCGGAATCCAATCAGATTTTGTTTAAAGGAAATACAACGACTCATTTATACACTCTTCCACCAACCTATACGGTGTTAGAAAAGTAAATGTATATTTGAATTATTAATTAATAACAATAATAATTGTTTCTAATAAATTTGTCCAATTACAAAGAATCTATGGCAACGAGTCTATTCAACGAATCTATTTGAAATGTGTGTTATTTCCATTGTATCTCTTTGTTATTTATAAAAGCGTAAGTGTTTGCAGCATTGGAGATAACTCATCCATCCATCAAACATTAAGTCTAAGAGAGAGAGAGAGAGGTACTACCAACATTGCTTCGTCCAGTTCCTGCGGTGTGAGATATTGCTATCGAAAGAGAATAACCGTTGTATCTTAGAAGACTAATCACCATTAAACCGTAAGCACCAGTGCGGGACGAATATTGTCTTAAGGACATTGAAATAAGTTTAAGGCTTGGTCTCGGTTAGATCATTTATTTACATTATTAACTATATAAAATACAGAGTAGTAAATAGGGATATTTAGACTTTGGGTCTTAAATAATTTCTGAAACTTGTGTTTGGGTCTCCAAATTATGCATGATTAGTGTTTGAATTTCAAAAGTATCACAAAAATAATTAGTGATATTTTTGGTGACACTTTTGAGACTCAAACACTAATTATGTATAATATGAAAATCCAAACATAAAATTTAAAATTTATTTGAGATCCAAAATCTCAATATCCCTAGTAAATAAGATACCGATCGTCACAACTCTTCAAATAATTACAATGAAAATAGATGACACAAAGAAAGTAAAAGATTGCGGAAGAAAAGAGGACGAACCCAACACCAACTGTACCTTCACATGAAGCGAAAGAGTGACATCGTGATAACTTAATAAAGTTGTCCCGATGATAACTTTTAAAAACAAGAGGAGAGAGAGAGACTACTTCTCAGGACCTTTATAAAGGGCACGGAGAAAGCTAGACTTCAGTAGCAAACACACACAGCTCGTTCTTTCTCCTCTCCAGCAACAAGGGACCTCAGCCACTTTCTCTAAAGGTGTCTACTTCTTCTCCTTACCATCATCCTCACATTTTTGACGTGGGCATTAACTCTTTTTGTTGATATGGACATGATCATTCTTGTTCATGCAAGTCATGCTTGTTCTTGAATATCTATATATTTAACGAAAATGAAAATGATATTTTGCATGCGGTTTGTAATTGCGGACATGACCGTCAGCCGACGTGGCAGCCATCCATTGGTCCACTGCTATCTCCAGGCCCCTCCCAGTCGGACGGCAAGTCGGCCGACGGTCATGTCCGCAGTTATAAACCGCGGGCAACGTACGTAGCAGCTCCGTATATTTAATGGGATGTTGAACCTAGCTTTAATTCTTCGTCCGAAAATGATATTTTTCTCGCGGTTTGTAATCGCGGGCGTGATCGACGGCCGACGTGGCGGCCGACCATTGGCCTCCCTTTCTATCTCCGGGGGCCAATGGCCGGCCGTCACGTCGGCCGACGGTCACGTCCGCAGTTATGAACCGCAGACAACGTAGCAGCTCGTCAAGAACATTAGCTAGCTAGCTAGGCTACTTCTCAATATCTTCCCTGCACTTAATTGCAGTACATTTCAGGTTCATTTCCTGCAAACAATGGAAGATTCAGCAGCTTGTTGGTTTTCCGATTCGGTAAGAACAGAAATTAAGATTTGGTTATTAATCTTCTCCTCTATAATAACTTGAATGCTTATATTAATTCTAGTTCATTGACATTAATTCATCCATATATGTACACTTAGATCATGGAAGGTTGGGAGTTCAATTCTCTGGACCAACTCATCGCCCAGAACACATGGCAGGACATCCAGCACTACTCAGATCAGAGCCACACCTACACTTCCATTGTCGTGCCGAACACTTCGAGCGGTTCCGTAGCAGAATCCGCCGCTCACATAGAGCGTCCCAAGAAACTGGCCAAGTCGGACAGCTGGGACTCCTCTTCCACCGACGAGCTCAGCTCGAAGCTGGGAGGAGCATACGCCTCTTCTTCTCCGACCATCCTCTCCTTCGGCAACCGCGACCCACCGCGGATGTACAAGAACATGGCCGGAGCCGCCGTCGATCCCAAGGAAGAGACGAGAAATCCGAGATGCAACCGTGCAAACGCCTCCGCCGCGCAAGGAGCGAGGAAGGTGGCCGGCGGCGTCGAGGCGAGGCCACCCCATCTCCAGGACCATGTAATTGCCGAGAGGAAGAGAAGGGAGAAGCTCAGTAAAAAATTCATAGCGTTGTCCGCAGTCGTGCCTGACCTGAAGAAGGTACTTCTAATCTCCATCGCTAGCGCTCAAAATCACATCCTACATTTAGCATTCTCATATGGATCCTTACAAATTTTATTAATTTGTGTAGATGGACAAGGCTTCAATTCTTGAAGATGCAATTAAGTACATGAAGCAACTCCAAGAGAAGGTGAAGGACCTCGAGGACCAGGCTGCGAAGTGTAGAGCAGTAAATGTGGCTGCTCAGAACGACACTTCCTCGTGCGATGAGAGCTCTCGGACTGACCATCCTTCTGACGTTGTCGCCGAGAGCCACTCGAGGATCGAAGCGAGGGTGTCGGGCCGGTCCGTCCTCGTGAGGATCCACTGCGAGAGTCACAGAGGGATACTGGTGAAGGTTCTGGCCGAGATCGAGAGCCTCAACCTCGCCGTCACCAGTACGAGCGTCATCCCCTTTGCTGGTGCTTTCGAAATAACTGTGATGGCTCAGGTAAATTTTCCTCTTTTTTTTTTTTCTCGTTTGGTACTGTAGTGTAATCGTAATCATAATATAATCAAATAAAATAATAATTTTTTTTATTTGATTACGTTGCAACTACGATTACATTACAATGAACCAAACGAGGTCAATTGGGTTTCGGTAATCGATAGTGAATTCTGTTAAATTGACGATTTTCTTCGGATTACAGATGGGAGAGGGATTTGCCATGGAAGTACATGATCTTGTGAAGAAGCTAAATTCAGTTTTCCGATAATTTAAGGTGAAGAGTCTGTGTGTTTGTGCTTGGTTTTCCTTTGTCTTCAGAAGAAAAACCGAGGCTAAATTGTTGGCTTCAGGTGTGAGCTACTACTAGTTCTTGAGAATTAGCTTCTTGCTTCTAAAACCTTGGGCACCATTCAAGAGATCACCATTTTCTGAGCCTCCTCTTTGAGATTTTCTTGCATGGTCTGAGCTTGTCGGCCACGTTACGACTGGGAGGGAAGTTTGATTGAAGCATTTTTTTTCTTTCCAAAGTTTGATTTCTCAAACACCATCTTTGTGATGGGTACTGTTTGATTTTTTTTTTTTTTTTTCAAGCCTGCTTCTCGTTCTCTCTTCCAAGAGCATGATTTTGAAAAGAATACATGGTTTGTGAATAGTCCTTGTGTGAGAAAGTACTGCTGATCAAGCATGTTATGCAGTTATGGTAATTGGAACTTTTGTTTTTTTCCCATGTTGGTGTTATTGCATCTTAACTGTATAAAAAAAAAGTACCACTTTGAGCCTAGGGGTGCAACTCGAACGGGTTTGGTCGGGCTTGAGGTCAACCGGAGTCCAACCAGATAAATCATAAGCCTAGTCCGAGCCCAAGTCCGGCCCGACCTCGGGTACAACATATGAAGCCCAAGACCAAGTCCGGAGGATAGGGTTGAACTCGGGTTGGGTCGGGTCCATCGGGTTTATCGGGCTCTAATATAATATTTGAAATAATTTTAAACAAAAGTAATATTAAACACATAATCAAATAGCAATCAAGTCTTGATCATTACAAAATACAAACTTAAATAAGATTTATGATAAGGAGTTGAAGAGTTTGGGTGGACAAATTTATGATTTAAACTTTTTATTTAAGAAGTATGAAACAATATTTTTTTTTTTTTGGAACCAGGTAAATTGTTTCTGGAATCGCTCTCACAAGGATTCGAACTCCTGACCACTCGGGCCGCATGCATCTCTCTTAACCACTAGGCTAGAGGTCATCTGCAGTATGAAACAATATATATATATATATATATATATATATATATATATATATATATATATATATATATATATATATATATATATATATATGTTATTCCCTTGGCGAACAATCGATGAAAAAAAAACACGAATTCAGAAACTATTGTAAAGACAATGTTTCTAGCAACGACACCTTAAAGAAGGTGATGTTGTATTACGAGAATCTAAAAAGATTATGTCGTAATATTTCTCGAAGGCAACAGAACCGTTTAACTTCTAAAGAGAAGCGACGGTATTATCGAAGGCAACAAAGGAAGAAGAAAGCCTGCTGGGGTGAAAGATCACCGGCGCTCAAAGCTATATCCGCCTTACGGACAAGCCTCCAGGAATCAGCAAGTTCGAAGAGAACTTTAGAACGCTCGCTGGCCAAAAATGTCGACTCCTCGGAATAGCAGCAGCACTTCTCTCTCTCTGGAAATTTTTCTAAGTATTTTCTGTGTCCTTGGAGAGAGGAGATGCTTCTGTTATTATAGGCACGAGATGGGCTTTTCAAATTCTGAACGCACGCCATGTTTAATGCCAGATCCGGATTTTCTGGATCTGAGCCCACAAGACCCGCGGACGTTACATAATTTGAACGGCCCACTCGACCCGCTCGACCCTCTCGACCCGCACGACCCGTACGTCCCGTACGTTCAGTACGCTCCGTACGCCTCGCACGCCGCGCAGAGGCTCGCGCACGAGCGCAACTAAAGCGCACAATGCGCCTTGCGACGAGCTGTCGTGCTAAGTGCCATCAAAAAGCCACAAAAAGCCTCAAAAGCCCAAGCCCGAGTCCGAGCCCGAGCCCGAGCCCGAGCCCGAGCCCGAGCCCGAGCCCGAGTCGCTAAGCCCCTTCGGGGTTTAGCTCCAATAGATTTAAATCTATTTTCATTTGGCCAAAAGTTGGTTTCTTATTCTCACCTCTATGTAAAATCCTCCCACATGGCACCCTCCATTGGGCCTCAACCCATGTGCATATCTCTATTCCTTCATAAGTAATATATAGAGATACAACTTGGTGTGTTTTTCCGATGTGGGACTATCTTTTAACAATAGAATGTTGTGAACACACAACATGTAGAATAAAACACCAACAATATATATATATATATATATATATATATATATATATATATATATATATATATATATATATATATATATATATATATATATATATAAGTCGGGTTTCGGATTCTTCGGGTAAACCTATACATGAACCCGAGCCCAATCCGATTGTTGATCGGGTTCAAATATTTTAACCCAAATCCGAGTCCGAATCTGAGCAACTTCAACCCTAACCTAATCCATTAACGGGTTTATCCGATCGGACTCGGGTTTAATCCGTCCAAGTTGCACCCCTACTTTGAGGTGAATGTGTGTGGATCCTCTCTTGGTCAAGGATGGGATCAAGTAGAGCCCAGCCAGAATTTATTAATATAAAGCACTAAACATCAAACTAAATATATTACAATTACAATGTATAATTTAATACAAATGGAAAGTGAAAGGGACTAATTCCCTGAGATTCTGATAGCAATATCTGCACCAGATGGATCATGATGATCACAATATCTGGCATGTACTCTTTCAAGATGACCATTAATCCTTCAGTCATTGAACATCAATTAAGAAATAGCTCCTGCATTAGTGGCCTTCGTCATATACTTAGTAAGTTGAGAGGTTTGGTCAGTTTATTGATATTTAGCAATGAAACAACAATATTAACTCTGCTGGTATGTATGAACTCAGGGTCTGCTTGGATTGAGGGAAAAAAAAAAAAGCAGACTTAAGTGGGATTAAACGAGGAAGAGTTGAGTGAGGGGGAGTAGAGTCAATACATAGAATCTTATTTGGATTGGAGAGAGAGTTAGGTGGAGGATGTTTAATAACACTTGTTTGGAGGTTTTAAGTGAGAGGATGATTAATAAAAATATAATAGTTACCAAAATAATCTTATTACATATGTCACAAAATTAAAAAAAAATTAAAATTTTAATTATAACTTTTTAAAATATCTTCAGAAATTAGGAAGCTACGATGCAACATATTGAAAACAAAAAAACAAAATTTATGATATTTTATAGAACAAATAAGGAATATTTATGACTTTTTAAACAAAATTCCTCAATTCCCCGCTTTAATCCTTCGATTTGAGGGGTTAAAAAAATGTACAAAAGATGATGAAATAAACCCTTATTTAACCCTCTATAATCCTGTCTTCTAAACCTCCACCCTTAAACCAAGCATAATTTTATTTTTCTCTCATTTAATTTTGTCTTACTTAACTTTTTTAACCTTCAATCCAAGCTCAAGGTGTTAAATGGGCCGGGCGGCCCGGTGCCCGGCCCGAGCCCGCCCGGCCCGACCTCCTGTTAGCCCGGCCCGGCCCGCCCAAAAACCCGGACCGGCCCAGCCCGAAGAGCCAAGTGGTCCGGGTCGGGCCCCCCCCTTCGAGCCCAAGCCCGGCCCGGCCCGGACCGGCTGGAAATTTTTTTTTTTTTTTTTTTTTAAACGGTCGGCCCGGTTGGCCCGGCCCGGTTGGCCCGAACCGGCCCGGCCCGGTCTGGCCCGGTCTGAACCGGCTGACTGATTTTTTTTTTTTTTTTTTTTTTTGAATTTCAGGGGGGTATTTTACCAAAATACCCCCATAATATAGCTGTTATAATAACGTTAGAGGGGTATTTTGGTCATTTTTCAAGAAAATGACCAAAAAACCACTCCAACAACTATATTTTGAGGGTAGAGGGGGTCATTTGGCATGAAAAAAATTCTATAAATAGCCCATAAAATCCATATTTCTAACACAACTCACTCATTCAATCTTCATACAATTTTCATTAAATTTCCATCAATTTGCGAAGAAGCTCCCAACCCCGCTCAAGGCTCAACTCCGAAATCCGGCGTCCGATTTAATATTTTTTCTTCTCTTTCTCTCTTAAAAATTCAAAAAAATTTATATTGTTTGAACAAAATTTGTTTGTATTTTTCTTACTCTCTCTCCCTCTCTTTTACTTGCTCTTTTTTTTCGGGAATTTTTTTTCCGGTGTATTTTTCTTCTCTCCCTCTCTTTTATATTAATTTTTTATAATGGCCGGAGAAGGTTCTAACCCACCTACCGGTGATGCCGGAAATTCTTATGAATATTTTAATACTTATTTTGAGCAAAATCCTATTCCTGATGATATTCCTGAAGATTTAGTAGGATCCCCTCCAGAAATTGCGAGTTCCAATCAGAATGTGCCAAAAAGAAAGAAGAAATCAAAGTATTGGAAATTTTTTACTATTCTTTATCAAACTAATCCCGATAATTCTCTTGTTTTAGATCCGAAAGGAAATCCAATTGCGTACGCGGCACAGTGCAAGAAATGTGCCAACATATACAAATGGAAGACTGGAGGTGGCACGGGTACAATTTCAAGACACTACGAGACCTGTTACGGGAGGGACACAATTTCTGCATCTCAAACTCAAATAAATTTTGGTGGAGGTAGCACGGGATCGAACATGGGTACGTTTTCTTATTCTGCCGCTCGGCATAAAACTGAGTTTACAAAATATTTGATTTCTGATGAACTTCCTTTCACTGCGGGTGAAAGTGATAATTTATATGATTATGTCACATCTTCTTTAAATCCTTGTTTTAGTAAAGTGCCTAGAGGCGCCGCTAGAAAAGAGGCTATTAGACTTTTTCATGAAAAAAAAGAGGCTTTAAAAGAAAGTTTTTTGCATGTTAGTCAAATAGCCATTACTTCTGATATTTGGACAAGTAAGCAAAATTATGCTTACATTTGTATCACAACACATTACATAGATTCACAATGGGTGTTGCAAAAACGCATCATCTGTCTAAAGATATTAGAATTTCCACACACAGGCTCCATAATAGCAAGCGCTATTATAGAACACGTGCGTGAATATGATATTCACCAAAAAATATTTTCTGTTTCTTTTGATAATGCTAGTAATAATACTTCTGCCATCTCTTCATTACAACTATTATTTCAACCCATTTTAGAAGGTAGATTAATGCATGTTAGATGTGCTTGTCATATTATTAACTTAGTAGTAAAAGAATGTCTTGATTATTTTAGCTCACATTTAGATACTCTTAGACAATGTTTACACAGTTTAAACACGTCTCCTGCACGGCAACAACAGTTCAAGGCCACATGCTTACATTTTAGTATTCGTTTTAGAAGATTTGTAAAGGATGTTCCACATAGATGGAACTCAACTTATTTAATGTTGAAGTCCGCAATTCCCTTTAAAGATCCTATTACATATTATTGTAACACGGATCTCAATTTTGAATTTCAAGTAACTGAGGATGATTGGGAAGTTGCTAGTTCAATTTATGATTTTTTAGAAACTTTTTACAATGCTACACGTACTCTTTCCGGTGTTTACTATCCAACTTCTTGCCTAGCTTTACAAGAACTTTGTAACATTTCTTTCTTATTTTCTAAATATAGAACTAACCACAATTTTGCTTATGTTGTACAGAAAATGGAAGCAAAATTCAAAAAATATTGGGGCGATGTACCTTTATTGTATTGCTTGTCTTCAATTTTTGATCCTAGAATCAAATTAGATGGTGTAGATACATTGTTAGATGACTTTGGACAGAACATGAATGTTGATGTTAGTGGCATAAAAGTAGAAGTTAAGGCAACTTTGGATAGATTAGTTATTCATTATGAAGACAAAGCACCAACTCCCCGCCCAACTCAAGGGCCTAGTGGTAGTAGTAGCTCTGGTTTGGTGTCTAAGTTGACACACGCCAAACGTATACTACAACGGAAGAAACAAAGACAATCTTCCCAACCGACCCAAGAGTTGTCTTTATACCTTAGTTCTTATGAGGAAGAAGACGATTCTTCCACTCACTTCACCATTTTAGAATGGTGGAAAAAACACGAGAAAAGATATCCTGTACTTTCTATGATAGCACGTGATCTACTAATGGTTCCGGTGTCCACGGTAGCATCGGAGTCATGTTTTAGTTCAGGTTCAAGAATTTTGAGCAAGAAGAGAAGCCGGTTGCTGCCAGATATCTTGGAAGCATGTGTATGTGTCCAAGACTGGGTCCATGCCGAGAAAAGAACTCAAGACAAAGTAGATGAAAGTGCCGACATCAACGAGCTAGACTTCGAATCGCTTAGAATTGGTGAATCATCTAGAGCGGTGCAAGATGAATGAGGCAAAGGTATGAATACTAACTTTGATATTTTTTTCTCCAAAAAAAAAAAAAAAAAAAAAAAAAAAAACTTTGATATTTACACTTTCGGAATTTGTACTTTAAAAATTTATACTTTCAATGTATACTTTAAAATTTTCTAATTTATACTTTCAATGTATATTTTAACAAACAAAGAAAGTAAGTAAATAATTTTTAAAAGTAAATAATTTATACTTTAAAAAATTATACTTTCAAAAAAAACAAACAAAGAAAGTAAATAATTTACAAGAAAGTAAGTAAAATATAAATAATTTAAAAAACTAAATAAATTATAAATCATATTAATTAAAAGAAAGTAAGTAAAATATAAATAATTTAAATTAACAACTAAAATAAATTATAAATTTTATTACTTAAAAGAAAGTAAGTAAAATATAAATAATTTAAATTAACAACTAAAACAAACTAAATAAATTAAAAATATAAAAAAACATTTTTTAACTTCGCCTATGCCGGTCCCAAGCCCGGAAAAAGAAGGAGGGAAAAATGTTTAAAATTTATACAAATATTACTAAATTTAAACTTTAAAAAAACTTTATACACTTAGAATAAACTTTATAAATAATTTTATATACTTTATAAATTTTATATAAAATTTAATAAACTTTATAAATTTAAACTTTATAAATTTAAACTTTATAAATTTATACTTTAAAAAAATGTAAAATAAATTTGTAAACTTTAAAACACTTAATACACTTACAATATATTTATACATAAATGTAAACTAAAATAATATATTAGGATAAATAATTTATAATGAAATTTTAACACTTAATACACTTACAATATATTTTAACATCAATTATTTACTATGAATTTTTAACATAAACTTTTTATCAAATTTTTCAAAAAAAAAAAAAAAACATTCAAAACCCAACCCAAGCCCGGACCGGCCCGACCGAAGCCCGGACCCGGCCCGGCCCGCTGGCCCGAACCGGCCCGGCCCAGCCCCTCCTCCGCCGGTCCTGTGGGCCGGGCTGGGCTTGGATTTTCCCGACCGGGCCGGGCCAGGCCCGGCCCGCTGTCAGCTCCGGTCCGGTCCGGGCTTGGCCCGAGCCCGGTTCGAACCGCCCAATGTGGGCTGCGGGCCGGCCCGGCCCGGCCCGATTCACAACTTGAATCCAAGCAGACCCTTAGCTTAAATGTGCTAATAATAGTATAGCTATATCCATTAAGTACTTAAACAGAAAGTCTCTTTAATAACTATTCAAAGAGACTGGTTTCTCCGGAAGGCTTTAAGAAAGTACATTTTTACAACCCAGACGAAGTACATTTTTACAACCCAGACTTGAAACGCCCTACACGTGGAGAGACAAAACGCTCCAGTTAATTGTTGAATTACCTATGTGATTGTGTCATTTTACAGTAAAAACAAGCAAAAGGATGGATATATTTTTTTTATAGATGTATAAAGAAGTAAACTAGGTCTAAGCAATTGAAATATTGAGAAAGCCGGAACTATGATTTATTAATAATCTCGAGAGGTACCCAAGAGTCGTATGAAAGTCCATAAATGTTTGGCTAAATTATCCTAATATCACTCCAACAATCGTGTTTGGATATTTTTGGTACTTTAATTTGTCATTGTTCGATTTTGTCACCAAATTTTATAAATTATTCTTTTGAGGTATCTTTCGTCAATTTTGAAGTACACCGAGATCACTTCAAACAATATTGACAATACAAGTATTTAAATTACACTTTTGTACTACAAGATATGTTTTTGAAATGGTCTCGACATGTTTCAAATTAACGAAAAGTAGCTTTTCAAAAGAGCAATTTATGAAATTGTGGTGTCAAAATAAGTTGAGGTGAAAAAAAAAAACGTTCGAGCACTATAATTAGGATGTCATTACGATAATTTAGCATAAATGTTTTGAACACAAGAAATTGACTGTATACTAGTGTGATGCTCAGCCTGAAGGTACATACGAAAGAACATTCTCTAAGGATCTGCTTGGCAATTGTAGGGATAGAGGTTATGAAGTGTTTTTAGAGTACCGGTTATGAGGGGTCCAATTTTGGATGATTTTTAAGTAGTGGTTTTTTAACCAATCCAATCCATGATTGGTAATTCACTAACGAACGGTTCTGAAAGTTTTTTACACGAATGAATTAAATAGGGAAGGGTATCAGTAGTTATAATTATATATATTTTTGTGAGGATATAGATGGAATAAAAAAATAGAGTCGCTCAAAATCTACCAATTTAGAATATTTATAAAGTCATCCAAAAATACATTACACCGATTTTGGAGAATTTTTGAGCCAACTAAGACCGATGCCTCAAAAAAAATAACAATAAAATTTTTTTATGAACGATCGGTTCAAAACCACCCCAAAACCGATGAAAACACCGTTACCAAGCATATCCTAAAAGATTCTCAACCAAGGGGCAGTTCAAGTGGTTCATAAAGAAAGAAAAATATATTAAGAGAAAAGGATGGGATCAAGTAGATCCTAAACAAAGTTGATTGAAAGGTACAAATAGTGTATGAAAGGTACAAATAGTGTATATAACAGTGTCATTCACATAACATCAATAAGAGTCCAAAAGAAGTCGCTATTGGCAGTTTTCTTGAAAGAGATTTTTTCCAAATGATTCTCCACCAAATTCTTCAAGGACACTTTCATTTGTTTTATAACCAAATTTTGTGAATGGGAACTTCCAAGGGTTTCTAACTAAGAGGAGCTATCATGTTGGAGTGGGTGGGGTTTCCACCTATGTGAGAATATCCCGGAGAGCGACGAGCGCCATCCGTGTGTCGGAGAAGCTTGGGGAGTACATTGATTTTATTTTGGTACATATATGGTAAGAAAATATATGATTGGATTTTCATATTTACTTTGATTATATATTTATGATTGGACCCTTCATATAGTAGCTTTTCATATTATTGGGTTTCCAATTATGGTAAGCTAATTATGATTGGATTTCCATTAAATATATGATTGATTTATATTGGAAGTTTCCATATATATTGGCCTTCCATGTATGGGTTACCAAGGGCTTATAAAAGGGTGATGCATGCTAGTTGTAAAATCATCTCAAAACAAAGAGTGCTTTACAATCTTTGAGAGAGAGAGAGGATTAAGGACTATTGTGAAGGAGAGATTGCTTCGAATAATTTTTCGGCATCTCTTGTTCTTCGGAGTCCGCAATCAAAAATTTTCTTCTTTCAAGTGAGTTGTGGTGATCCGTGTTGGATCGGGAGGAGTTTGTAGAGGGTGTATTCTCTTTATTCCATTAGTAGAGGTTCTTCAGGGTTGGACTCCGATCGTTCCGTGGTTTTTTCCGCAAGGGTTTTCCACGTCAAAAATTTTTGTGTCTGCGATTGTGTTTGGCATTTTTGGTTTGTGTGCTTTTGCTCGGTTCTCTCGCAGGACTTTCTGGTTTGGGGGAACGGTTTCCGCGCTTCGTTCCCAACAGAGTGGTATCAGAGCTTTGGGTTTAAAGAAGTGTCAGGAGTTGACAGTCAAACCAGGAAGCAGAGATGGACGCGAAGTCGGTGCGCATGGTGAACCTGAACGGTACCAACTACCATTATTGGCGGAGCAAGATGAAGGATTTGTTGTTCGTCAAGAAGCTGCATCTTCCAGTATTTGCATTCGAGAAGCCCAGTGACAAATCCGATGAGGACTGGAACTTCGAGCATATACAAGTGTGTGGGTACATGCAGCAGTTCGTTAACGAGAACGTGTACAACCACGTTGCCAATATTGAGCATGCGAAGACGTTGTGGGAGAAGCTGGAATCTTTGTACGCGAAAAAGACCGGGGTAAACAAATTATTCATGATCCGGACGATAATGGGTCTGCGGTACAAAGATGGTGCATCCATTATGGATCACTTGAGTGAGTTCCAGGGTGTGGTGGACCAGCTATCCTCGATGGGAGTCAAGTTCGACGACGAGGTTCAAGGACTTTGGTTGCTATATACATTGCCAGACTCGTGGGAGACCGTACGAGTATCTATGATCGCTTCTGCTCCGGAAGGCGTGGTCAGTCTGGAGTTTGCCAAGAGCGGGACACTGAATGAAGAGATGCGGAGACGTTCTCAGGGCACTTCATCCACATCCCATCACTCAGAGGCACTAGTTTCGGAGAGCCGCAGAAGGGGCAAAAGCAGAGGTCCAGGTGGTGGCAGAGACAAGAACAGGGGGAAGTCCAAGGGTCGGTACGAGGACTCGGAGTGTTACTATTGTGGCAAGAAGGGCCACATCAAGCGGAACTATTTCGCTTGGAAGAGAGAGAAGAAGGGCGACAAGGGGAAGCAAGATGAGAACACTACAGCGGCGGCTTCGATACATGGAGGCGATGTGATCGTCGTAGGTGATAAGGTTATCACAAACCTCGCCTGCGCTGACAATTCTTGGCTGGTGGACTCAGGGGCTTCAGCGCATGTATCTCACAACAGGGCACTATTTGCCACTTACACGACAAGCGACTGTGGAGTGTTGAAGATGGGCAATGGAGATGTGTCAAAGGCGGTTGCCGTTGGAGATGTGCATTTGAGGACGAAGACGGGTGCAGTTCTTGTTCTCAAAGATGTTCGTCATATCTCTGATATCCGTTTCAACCTGGTGTCGGTTGAAAGGTTGGATGATGAGGAATTCTTCAGTCTCTTAGGAAATAGTCAGTGGAAGCTTTCCAGAGGTTCGATGGTGATTGCCAGAGGAAGCAAGAAGTCCGGTCTCTACTATATGGAGGGGAGCGCACAGGGGGCATAGGAGGTGAACGCAGTCTGTGATGCGTCTACCGAGTTGTGGCACAGGCGGCTCGGCCATATCAGCGAGAAGAGGATGAGCTACTTGGTGAACAGGAAGGTGATTCCAGGGCTCAAGTCTACAAAGTTGGAGAAGTGCACGCACTGCTTAGCTGGGAAGCAAAATAGGGTGTCTTTCCAAAGTCACCCAAGTTCAAGGAAGCCGGCGTTGCTCGAGTTGATTCACTCGGATGTCTGCGGTCCTATGAAGGTAAAATCTATTGGTGGTGCTTCTTACTTTGTAACTTTTATTGATGACTGTTCCAGGAAGGTTTGGGTCATGCCTTAAAGACCAAGGATCAGGTGCTGCCTACCTTCAAAGAGTTTCAGGCCTCTGTTGAAAGAGAGACGGGCAAGAAGTTGTTGTGTGTTCGGTCCGACAATGGCGGCGAATACATCGGTCCCTTTGATGCTTATTGCAGAGAGCAGGGGATACGACACTAGAAGACTCCGCCAAAGACACCTCAGTTCAATGGTGTAACGAAACGCATGAACAGGACACTGATGGAGAGGGTGCGGTGTTTGCTGTCAGAAGCAAACTTGTTGGGCAGTATTGGGGTGAGGCTCTTCTCACAGCCGCTTATGTTATTAATTTGTCTTCTAGTGCTCCTTTGCATGGTGATATGCCTGACAAAGTATGGTACGACAAAGAGCCGTCATACAATCACCTGCGAATGTTTGGCTGTAAGGCCTTCGTGCATGTACCGAAGGACGAGAGGACCAAACTTGAGTCGAAGACGAGGCGATGCGTCTTTGTCGACTACGGTCGGGATGAGTTTGGCTATAGACTCTACGACCGGGTAGAAAGAAAGCTCTACAGAAGCAGAGACGTGGTGTTCGTCGAGGATCAGACCATGACCAACACTTAGGATTCCGAGACGCCTTCTGAGGCTGAGGAATTGCCTGAGTTAGAGTCATTTCGCTTCGAGCAGTTTCCAGAGGACATCGCAGAGGATCCCATTATGGGGGAGCCAGTACATGGAGTTGCTCCCAACCTTGATCATCAGCCTGCTGATGGTGGTCAGGGTGTCCCTCAGGAGGATGAGCTTGCCGGGGAGGCAGTTCCTGAAGGGGAGGAGGCTGTTGGTATACAGCCAGCACCAGTGGCTCCTCTGAGAAGGAGCGACAGAGATCGTCGACCATCTACGAGATACTCACCGGATGAGTATGTGCTATTGACTGACGGGGAAGAGCCCGAAAGCTTTGCAGAGGCTATGGAAGACGAACACAGGCAGGAGTGGATGGAGGCCATGCAGGAGGAGATGAGTTTCTTGTACACTAATTCCACTTATGAGCTGGTGCGGTTGCTAAAGGGCAAGAAGGCTTTGAAGAATCGATGGGTGTTTAGAGTGAAGCAGACGGATTACTCGCCCTCGATACAAAGCGAGGCTGGTAGTCAAAGGCTACGGTCAGCGGAAAGACGTGGATTATGATGAGATCTTTTCGCCTGTCGTCAAGCATTCGTCTATTCGGGTGGTGCTAGCATTAGCAGCCAGTCTCGACTTAGAGGTTGAGCAGATGGACGTGAAGACGGCTTTCCTCCACGGTGATCTTGAGGAGGAGTTGTACATGGAGCAGCCAGAGGGATTCTGTGAGAAGGACAAGTCACATTTGGTCTGCCGGTTGAGAAAGAGCTTGTATGGTCTAAAGCAGGCTCCGAGGTAGTGGTACAGGAAGTTCGAGTCGTTTATGGGGGAGCATGGTTATGCACGGACGACGTCGGACCATTGTGCATTTGTGAGGTATTTTACCGAGGATGATTTTATTATTTTATTGCTCTATGTAGATGATATGCTATTAGTGGGTCGGAATGCCACTAGGATAGCGGAGTTGAAGCGCCAACTGGGCGCGGCCTTCTCTATGATGGATTTGGGCGCAGCGAAGACTATTCTTGGGATGGAGATCAGCCGAGAGAGAGAGATAGAGAGTCCAAACTGCTACATTTGTCCCAAAAGAAGTACATTTACCGGGTACTTTAGCATTTCGGTATGGATGGGTCAAAAAAAGTGAGTTGCCCCCTTGCGGCTCACTTTAAGCTCACTGAGGAGCAGTGTCCATCTACCGAGGACGAAAAGGAAGATATGGAGCGGGTTCCATATGCCTCAGCTGTGGAAAGTCTTATGTATGCTATGGTGTGTACGAGGCCAGACATCGCTCATGCAGTTGGCACAGTTAGCAGGTACCTTTCAAATCCTGGAAGGGTACATTGGAGTGCGGTCAAGTGGATTCTACGATACCTTCAGGGCACTGCCGATTGGAGACTTTCTTTTGGTGGTGACGAGCCGAAGCTGGTTGGGTATACTGGCGCTGATGTGGCTGGAGATGTAGACACGAGGCGATCGACTTCGGGCTATGTGATGATGTTTGCTGGAGGAGCGGTATCGTGGCAGTCGCGGTTGCAGAAGTGTGTTGCCTTATCGACGACAGGGGCAGAGTACATTGCGACGACGGAGGCTTGCAAGGAGTTGCTGTGGATGAAGAAGCTGCTGCAGAAAATAGGACTGAAGCAAGAGCAGTATACTTTGCTTTGCGACAGTCAAAGTGCTATTCACCTTGTGAAGAACCAGACATTTCATAGTCGGTCCAAGCACATCGAGACTCGGTATCATTGGATACGGAATGTGGTTGAGAAGAAGGATGCGACGCTTGAGAAGGTTCATACTGATGACAATGGAGCGGACATGCTCACGAAGGTTCTTCCGAGGGGAAAGTTTGAGTATTGCAGGCAGATCGTCGGGATGACGACCTCCTCCACATAGTTGTGAAGGAGAAGATTTGTTGGAGTGGGTGGGGTTTCCACCTATGTAAAGAATACCCCGGAGAGCGACGAGCGCCATCCGTGTGTCGGGGAAGCTTGGGAAGTGCATGGATTTTATTTTGGTACATATATGGTAAGGAAATATATGATTGAATTTTCATATTTACTTTGATTATATATTTATGATTGGACCCTTCATATAGTAGCTTTCCATATTATTGGGTTTCCAATTATGGTAAGCTAATTATGATTGGATTTTCATTAAATATATGATTGATTTATATTAAAAGTTTCCATATATATTGGCCTTCCATGTATGGGTTACCAAGGGCTTATAAAAGGGTGATGCATGCTAGTTGTAAAATCATCTCAAAACAAAGAGTTCTTTACAATCTTTGAGAGAGAGAGAGAGAGAGAGAGAGAGAGAGAGAGAGAGAGAGGATTAAGGACTATTGTGAAGGAGAGATTGCTTCGAATAATTTTTTGGCATCTCTTGTTCTTCGGAGTCCGCAATCAAATTTTTCTTTCTTTCAAGTGAGTTGTGGTGATCCGTGTTGGA
This sequence comes from Iris pallida, assembly GCA_029216955.1. NCBI lineage: Eukaryota > Viridiplantae > Streptophyta > Magnoliopsida > Asparagales > Iridaceae > Iris > Iris pallida. The sequence goes on along the minus strand of JANAVB010017196.1, from coordinate 6,203,228 downwards.
TCGGGAGGAGCTTGTAGAGGGTGTATTCTCTTTATTCCATTAGTGGAGGTTCTTCAGGGTTGGACTCCGATCGTCCCGTGGTTTTTCCCGCAAGGGTTTTCCACGTCAAAAATCTTTGTGTCTGCGATTGTGTTTGGCATTTTTGGTTTGTGTGCTTTTGCTCGGTTCTCTCGCAGGACTTTCTAGTTTGGGGGAACGGTTTCCGCGCTTCGTTCCCAACATATCAGTCGATCGTTAGATGAGGAACTGAAAAGACAAGCCTTCAAAAGTTAGTATTCTTGATATTTACAAACACAGGGTTGCTAAATTATTAATGGAGAATAAAAACAAAAAATATTGTTCAAGATAGGCATCCGTGACGAACCGGCACGCAGCACCAAACATGGTAGTTGACTTATGCAGAAAAATACATCTTACAAAATTCAAGACAAAGACACAAGATTCATGTAAAAATCCTAATCGGTAAAAAAATCCACCGGGAGAGCACACCAGTAAGTAACATTGCAATGCTTTACAAGATCACTAAAACTTTTTACCCACACTACCATAGGAAGTACACAAAGAGAACCCAAGAAATCCTTAAAGTTTACACCCAGAAAGATCAAACTCAATTTCTCTCTTCTTCATCCTCTATATTTATTCTCTCTTTCTTTCTCTCAACCTATTGGTGGCCACCTAACACTTAACACACTAATTTATTACACAAGAAATCCTAGACCCCTGTACATATCATGTCATGTGTCCATATATAGAAATTCAATCATATGTAGGCATGACATAAGAAATTCATTGACTAGGTATAACTACAACTTTGCTCTAATCATATTACTATTATGATTACTAAATAGGAGCCAAATCCTAACAATCAACATCTTGGCTCATATTCATCATCAAACTCAACAAGCATTTAACAACCGCTAGCCCTCATATTCATCACCATACCAGTCGACTAGTCGTGGGTCAACTCCGAACTCGAGCCAAACTCGAATTTGTGCTTCATTTCTGCAACATTGCCCACTTCAGAGCATTACAAAATTACCGTCGTCGTCCTGGATTAATTGCAAATCTGAATCGTCGTCCTCGAGACATGGTTGACCCAATGCAAAATGGACCGTCCCGAATATTCATCCTTTTTGCTGCAGAAATCATAGAAGCACCACCTTGCACTATGTTCATTATCGGTCGACAAATATTATCGTACTTTCCTTCATGAGTATGATGAAATCACGCATCACCCTTCGAACTCCAACTCTCGCTAAAGAATCACATCTTGTAGAGTCTAACACGTCCAATGGCATGAGATTTTTATGCATCTTCGGTACACCCCGTACCCCACTAGCATGTGCATCTGGCCATCTTGCATCTTAATATCTACCATCCTTTCACCGGCAGCCTCACAAACCAAGTCATAACCCACGCGAATAGTACCAATTTTCTTCCCTAGAGAAGTAAAGCATGATGCATCTGACTAAATATGAAACGAGCTACCAGAATCCAATATCCAGCTGTAAGTAGCTTTCTTATCCTGGAAGATCGTGAGCAGATCATTCCAAATCTCATCAAGTCCTTACGTACGCAACCACAACCGCATCTTCAGGATCTTTTTTCTTCTCTGTGCGTTGTAGCCAATTTCTTCTGATGTGGCCAAAATTTTTAGAATAATAAGATATGTCGTCCTTCTTCTCTGATGCTGGTCAAGATTATGCCGCTTCAGATCCCTTATCTAGAGTCATTTCTCTTTCGCTTGCCACAACCATCAATTGTTAACCCTAAAAAAATAGGACTTTTCAATAATTGATTAAATAAAAGTGATGTAGTATCTTCCTATAGCTTCATCGTTGTCACGCCCCGATTCATAGAGTCATTTATTCACATATTTTATCTCTTGGAATCGATCGTCCTCGCTTGGGCGTGATGCCGTACAAGTCTGATATTGCACTTGTACAAGGCAAAGATGGTACATACTCGATTATCATTCAAATAGGAACACATCGCAGCGGCAGAAGCAGATAAATTGAATTTAGTGAGGACAATCTTTCTCATTGAATAGAAGTATATCACTTATTTATAGCAGCGGAGAAAAAGAGTAACTTGAAGCCACACAGAGATGTATAGAACTTTATTCTCTTTATTGATAATTGAAGAAGAGTACAAGACTTGTATTGAAGTACAATGATTACAGCACATCTCACTTTACATTGGAAACCAACTGAACAATGCTATACAGCTTACATTTGATATTTAGATACAATGGATTACAACTCGATATACCGACTTGGCTTACAATCTCACTGGTACAACTGATTACAATGTTCCATACATTATGCCCTTTATAAACAGAAGACATCATCTTGTGCAAGGAGAGCTTCTGTATGCCCAACAAATCTTCGATGCCGCGGGACCAATCAAGCCAATCTTCGTGTGTAGAACATTCCAAGCACGAGCACCTGCCCACAAAACGTGGGTCAGCACATCATCTATGTACTGGCGAGTAGAATCCAACCCACTCGCATAAACCAACATTTAAAATGATCATTTAAGCAAATATTTATTAGAATGATCTTTCTACTTGGGGCCTAGCATCAGTTTACAGTTCATGGGCAATAATCAGAGTGAAGCATGTAAACATATTCTTTGTAGCATTCATGTGGACATATCTTTTTAGCATTCTTGGTGTTATCATGCAAGGGCATCATTGAGGCATACTAGGTGTTATCATGAAAAGGCATCATTGAGGCATCGTTAACATTCACATCTTAAACATGTTATAACAGTTCTCACTTCAAGCATCACTTAGCATGAATGTTATGTTTGAGCAATGATTATAGCAAGGCATCTTTCTAGCATACTAAATGGAACATGTTAAGCAGGTAAGTTAAACCAACTTATACAATATCACAATTATGTGATTTCTTACCGATAGCCGACTCCTCGTACCTGCATCAAATACAGGTTATCTGATATACTTACTCTGCCTGCACAAAACATTCATTAGTGTGCATCCTGACTACATGGTCACTGGTGTTGTTAAACCATATGGACTCTTCTCATTTTATTTCATTTTAGGATAATGCGGTCAGCATAGTAGGTGGCGAGCCTCTATGCCACCCCGCCTTATCCGTGCTCCCATAGCACTCATCATTATTTCCTCCTAGGCCGAATCGGTCCCCAGGGCCCTAGGAACCGTTCGAGGAAATTATTACTCAAACCTTGTATACAAGTTGTCCATGACCATGCGAATGCGTGTCCGACTCGATTGTGAACATAATCGCATGGTAAAATATATTAAGGAAAGTAAAGGCAACGGTGCATCATTATTCATATTCAATGACTTATTCTTTTCATCATTACCATCATTTCATTTGGTGATCTCAACGATCCCAGCTTTATCATTTCTCATTCATTGCTTCATTGCAACGTATCTCATATCATTCCTTTCTTAAGAGAAACTTAACATTCATTCATTTCATAGGGACACTTATTCATTCATTCATTTCTTATAAGGGACAGGCAACATTTCATATTCTTGCAACAGTTATACAGATAGTACACGATTCTAGTGTTTCATTCAGTTCATTGGTTCGATAGCATAGCCAGTTCGTTTCTTATTCTATCATTCATAAGGCATCTCATTATTCAAGTGTCTACTTGTTCCAGCAGTGTTAAGCATAAGGGGCAATGTTATCAATTCATTCTCAGGCAGCGAATCACATTAGCAGTTCAATGTGTTGTACATTTCAATAATTCTCAACGTAAGCATCTTTATTATTCAGCAACTAACATATGGGACATTTAGGGACAGTTCATGGCATTTCAATACTTCATTTATTAATCATGAAGGAGTAAGGAGGAGGAAGGACAGTTCTACTCACCCAAAATTCCACTAAGCGTAGCTCCACCAGCGAGCCACGTTCCAATATCCATTCCGTCTAGCCAGCTAAGAGAGACTGCATCTGTCTCAATTCTCCTGATTTCCAACATAAGTCACGGTCCAATATTCTGATCCCATCCAATAAGCCAACCAAATGCCTCGTGCGGAGCGGGGCATTACATAATATACCACTCAGAAAAAGTTTCGTCCTCGAAACTTAAGGAAACAAGTCTTCTACAAGATTCACTTAATCACCATGAGTTTACTCATTCAGCTTCAAATCAATATTCATTTCAGCCCACTCAGTCATTTCAAAATATCTATCCAACTGTACCATTTAAATCCATCAACGATTCGATCTGTCTATCTCTTTTTCAATTACTTGTAACTTCTCATTGATTTGCCAACATTTTCCTTACATTTCTATTTCAGTCGCAACATATCACTTCGTTTGGATCCATACACATATTTTAGGCGTCCCCAAAACATATGCATTTCAGCCAAAGTCCGTGCTAGTACGATAAATTCTTCCCATAATGTTATCTCAGTCACAACCCATCACTTCTGCTGGATCCATACACATATTTTAGGCGTCCCCAAAACATATGTACTTCAGCCAACTTCTATGTTAGTGCGATTCGATCTGCCATAATATAACTCTCTTTTCTAAATCCGACTTAGCATCCTTTCATTTGACTTATTGCTTTATTCACTTTGCCACAATCACTATCTTCCAGGCTACAATACTTAATATCAGGGACAACTTGGTTAAACTCTATACCCAAGCATAACATTTCTAACATTCGATCAAGGGTCTAACTTAGAGCCAACCATATCAAGAGTTCACAACATGCAATCATATTCCTTCCCAAATCCAAAAATAATTTTTTTTTTTACCGAGACAACTCATCTTTTCTATAAGACACAGTCCGACGTCACCCACTATCGATTACCCGAGTCAGGATATAATTCTATGCAACAGTCAAGGTTAACTTAGCTACCCGACTATAGGTATACTCAAGCCTTACCTTACGGTTGCAATTCCCACTTATGGCCGACAAATAATCCTCAAGGGTCAAATATCTTTTAAGACACAAATTGAAGCATACATTCCCTTAGGTCAATACTCATTATCGTTGTCTCTCATTCAATGCCACAAGGTCATCCTATGGGTCTCCAATGGTCACCTATTATTCGGTCCAGTCTCAATGGTTAGCTATACCGACAGCTATACCTAATCATTCAGGTGACTCCCCTAGAGTGGACGGCTACTAGGGTTATACTAGTTTCTTATTCTTAAGGCCAACAGGCAACCAACAGTTCTAAGGAACTCTACCCAAACCTATGGGTTTTAACTCAGTCTGAATAACTAATCGCCATTGTTGGTTATGCCAACAATTGGTCATGCAGCCCACAGTTTCTAGGGTCAAGTCTATCTATCTAGTGTCTTCCTCAAGGAATAATTCCCACAGAGGCTCACTCTAGACTTACCCAACGATCGACTAAGATCGATCTATCAACATTATGGTCAAATTCCAACTTGACATACGATTCTCATCGTTCTAATAATCCATCAAGTAAATTCCTAATGATCCACATTTCTATTCAAATTCCTTTGTACCCACACGAACCCATAAGCCAATGCTAACTATTCAAGGGTCATCGATTCCGATGGTCTTAACATAATTATGGAATCATACTTATTCGGTCTGTATGACAGAGTCAAACCACTAAGTCATAAGCCAACAATCTATATCCCAACCAACAATCACCTATACCGACATTATCCAACATGTTTGCAATTTCTCATTTCCATTTGTTTCTCAATCATCAAAACTATCTTACGGCATTCTTAATCTCATGCAGTAATGGTCAAGTAGTTCATCCCATTCAATCCGACAATTTATGTATCACTTAACCATCCTCTAGGCAACAACAGTATTCTGAGTCACTACTTGTTATTTTTCTAGTACAATTCAATTCTTCAGCATCATGCATCTATGCAATGACTATCCTTTGGTGATCAAGATGGATTGACATCTATTACACCTTAGGATCAAGGCACAGATTTCTAATATCCCTTTGATTCACCGACAATATTTTCAAAACTTTCAGCTACGCATCCAACTTTATATTAGCCACATTTAATTTGCATCCAACCAATCGAAATCGACATTCCAATGTTCTAAGCCACAACATTCTCTAGCCAAATCATTTACCCGTAGCATACTAACTGTCTTACTAGTCTGAGTCATCACTCGACTAAACAATTTCTAACCAAGCCAACCGTTACCATTTCTACAATCTCACTACCCAACATAGCATCACCGTCAGGGGACACTCGAGTCATCTAGCAACAATACATGACTTCCAGCTACGTCTCGGCACTACCCAGTACTCACAGATAGTCTCATTGCTATTTTATGGACAGGGTCAACATACATCTCGTTCTGAGGTGGTAGAGGCAATATACCACTCAGGAACGAAGCCATCCTTAAACAATACCAACTCAATCTATTCCGGACATTCCTGATCTATAATGATCACAATACTTAGCCAACATCTTAGGGTCTCAATAGTATAAGCCAACATTCTTAGCGTCTCTAAAGCACTTAGCAACACACATGAGTCAATTCACCAGTTCTGTTGAACTCATCCATCAATTATTTCATTCCCAACTCTTTTCCAACATCACATGTAATTCTTAACTTGTTGCAGCATACATAGCCATTTTTCTATATTCCCACATTCCAAACAGCATTCACAATATAGCATACTATGGCATCGAGTCATTGTTGGGTTATTTGTGTCCAAACCAACAACAATTATTCATTCAGGGGCATCACAATGTATATAGACTTATTGTATGGAACATCCAGTGAGCAGCCAAGAGGGTCAATGATCTTTCAGATACGAACAACATAGGATGATTACAGGACAACAACAATATAATCGCGGAAGCAATCTTTGATTTAATCGCGGAAGCAACGTTGAGTGATCGCGGAAGCAACTTTGGGTTAATCGTCGATGCAACTTTGATTTGAAACGAATCAAAGAAGAGACCAAGGACGTAAAGCCGTGCTCTGATACCAATTTGTCACGCCCCGATTCATAGAGTCATTTATTCACATATTTTATCTCTTGGAATCGATCGTCCTCGCTTGGGCGTGATGCCGTACAAGTCTGGTATTGCACTTGTACAAGGCAAAGATGGTACATACTCGATTATCATTCAAATAGGAACACATCGCAGCGGCAGAAGCAGATAAATTGAATTTAGTGAGGACAATCTTTCTCATTGAATAGAAGTATATCACTTATTTATAGCAGCGGAGAAAAAGAGTAACTTGAAGCCACACAGAGATGTATAGAACTTTATTCTCTTTATTGATAATTGAAGAAGAGTACAAGACTTGTATTGAAGTACAATAATTACAGCACATCTCACTTTACATTGGAAACCAACTGAACAATGCTATACAGCTTACATTTGATATTTAGATACAATGGATTACAACTCGATATACCGACTTGGCTTACAATCTCACTGGTACAACTGATTACAATGTTCCATACATTATGCCCTTTATAAACAGAAGACATCATCTTGTGCAAGGAGAGCTTCTGTATGCCCAACAAATCTTCGATGCCGCGGGACCAATCAAGCCAATCTTCGTGTGTAGAACATTCCAAGCACGAGCACCTGCCCACAAAACGTGGGTCAGCACATCATCTATGTACTGGCGAGCAGAATCCAACCCACTCGCATAAACCAATATTTAAAATGATCATTTAAGCAAATATTTATTAGAATGATCTTTCTACTTGGGGCCTAGCATCAGTTTACAGTTCATGGACAATAATCAGAGTGAAGCATGTAAACATATTCTTTGTAGCATTCATGTGGACATATCTTTTTAGCATTCTTGGTGTTATCATGCAAGGGCATCATTGAGGCATACTAGGTGTTATCATGAAAAGGCATCATTGAGGCATCGTTAACATTCACATCTTAAACATGTTATAACAGTTCTCACTTCAAGCATCACTTAGCATGAATGTTATGTTTGAGCAATGATTATAGCAAGGCATCTTTCTAGCATACTAAATGGAACATGTTAAGCAGGTAAGTTAAACCAACTTATACAATATCACAATTATGTGATTTCTTACCGATAGCCGACTCCTCGTACCTGCATCAAATACAGGTTATCTGATATACTTACTCTGCCTGCACAAAACATTCATTAGTGTGCATCCTGACTACATGGTCACTGGTGTTGTTAAACCATATGGACTCTTCTCATTTCATTTCATTTTAGGATAATGCGGTCAGCATAGTAGGTGGCGAGCCTCTATGCCACCCCGCCTTATCCGTGCTCCCATAGCACTCATCATTATTTCCTCCTAGGCCGAATCGGTCCCCAGGGCCCTAGGAACCATTCGAGGAAATTATTACTCAAACCTTGTATACAAGTTGTCCATGACCATGCGAATGCGTGTCCGACTCGATTGTGAACATAATCGCATGGTAAAATATATTAAGGAAAGTAAAGGCAACGGTGCATCATTATTCATATTCAATGACTTATTCTTTTCATCATTACCATCATTTCATTTGGTGATCTCAACGATCCCAGCTTTATCATTTCTCATTCATTGCTTCATTGCAACGTATCTCATATCATTCCTTTCTTAAGAGAAACTTAACATTCATTCATTTCATAGGGACACTTATTCATTCATTCATTTCTTATAAGGGACAGGCAACATTTCATATTCTTGCAACAGTTATACAGATAGTACATGATTCTAGTATTTTATTCAGTTCATTGGTTCGATAGCATAGCCAGTTCGTTTCTTATTCTATCATTCATAAGGCATCTCATTATTCAAGTGTCTACTTGTTCCAGCAGTGTTAAGCATAAGGGGCAATGTTATCAATTCATTCTCAGGCAGCGAATCACATTAGCAGTTCAATGTGTTGTACATTTCAATAATTCTCAACGTAAGCATCTTTATTATTCAGCAACTAACATATGGGACATTTAGGGACAGTTCATGGCATTTCAATACTTCATTTATTAAGCATGAAGGAGTAAGGAGGAGGAAGGACAGTTCCACTCACCCAAAATTCCACTAAGCGTAGCTCCACCAGCGAGCCACGTTCCAATATCCATTCCGTCTAGCCAGCTAAGAGAGACTGCATCTGTCTCAATTCTCCTGATTTCCAACATAAGTCACGGTCCAATATTCTGATCCCATCCAATAAGCCAACCAAATGCTTCGTGCGGAGCGGGGCATTACAATCGTATCCTTCCCATGCGGAAGAATAGTCACTGTGTGCTCAAACGAAGAGAAAAACGAGATAAGAAACAATAAGGCATTGTCTTTTTTCTCAAATTTTGGACCAATGGTGTGAAGTTGGTTCAAAAGTCCATTGGATACATTCAAGTGTTGCAATATATTTTATTTTCCTTCATAGGCCATATAACTGCTGCTTCATATAGAGCCTTGCCATGATAGACTTTTGACATGTACAATATCTCCAGCTTTTACAAAGTTCGATCGCATTTTCTTCTTCTATGTAGTTGAATAGAACATTGTTGGCTAAGCACAATTTGATGGAACTTGTTGCATTCATCTCCATGTCATTCCACTCGTCATTCTTCATTATCTCTGGCTTCTTGGATTTTCTCAACAAGACTTTGTGAAGGCCTTGTTGCACTAAAAGATCTTTAACCTTTAACTATGTTAAACTCTGAAGTTCCCTTCGTCGTTGAACTTCTCCACCTCAAATCGTCCGAGCATTGCCGTAGACTTCATCGTCAATACCGATCTTTTGAATTTTCGCCCGAAGCTTTGATACCACTTGTTGGAAATAAAAGCGAAGACTATTCTCCAAGAATATAAGACGTTCGCGACGAACCGACCCGTAACACTAAATATGGTGGTTGACTCATGCAGAAACATAAAGCTCACAAATTTCAAGACAAAGAGTCAAAAGACACACAAGAATTAAATGAAAATTTCTAACTAGTAAAAAAACACCGAGAGAGACTAAATAAGGTTAAAATGATTTACAAGACTGCTACAACTTTCTAACCCCCACTACTAGAAAAAGTACACAAAGAGAACCCAATTTTTTTCAGAAATTACACCAAAGTAGATATGAGAAACCCAATTTCTCTCTTCTTTAACATCTTAATTTTTTTCTCTCATTTTCTTTCTCTCAACCTATTGATGACTACTGAACACATTTCTTTTGAGCACACTAATTTATTTTACATGGAACTAGGCTCCTTTATATGTCATGTCATGTGTCCATACATAGAAATCCAATCCTATGTAAACGTATAAGAAACTCATTGACTAGGTAGGTTTAGGACTTTGCTCCAATCGTATTACTATTAAGATTATCAAATATGGACGAAATCCTAACAACTACTACATACAAATAACTTATAGACAAATTATATATGGATGTTTGGTAAGTCTCCTTGAACTGTGGCATTATGGCACAACCCTCTAAATTCTATACTAGTCTGATAATCTTTGCTGGAGCAAACTTATGAGGCAGGGCCTTATCAGCTTGACCATTGGAACAAAAAGAAAGAAGATTGTTAGCTGGATACATCAATGATCAGGGTTTGGGTTGGCAACATAACTCTCATACTAACACAATTTCATAATTTAAGAGACATAATACATCCTCTAACTCAGCAATTGATTAAAATACTGAGAAAATTCAATTATTGGTAACTGTTCGAAAAGACTAGACTTAAGACAACAGCCCTACATGTTTACGTTGATGCAGAGCTTTCATCTGTCTATAATACATCTCCATCTTTTCAGTGACATCAACACTCCAAGTTGAGAAATTTTACTATTGCTGCTCTCGTTGTGTACACCCAACGCTAAACATAACCCAACACCAGTGATTTCTGTTGAACTACGAAAATGTTCATTGACGGGTGAGTTTAACCAAATTAGTTATATGGATACACAAACAAATCTTGTCAATCATCATAACTCCGCAGTCTCGTCGATGATCACGATAATGATTCATGTGCATTAGTCTTTCTAATTTCTTTTTCTTTATTGAGACGAAACAGTGGGAAATAAAATCAGGGATATTTAGTAACAGGGTCTCACATATTAGGTCTCGAAATCACTGTTTAGGTAGGCTAATGGACAGTGATTTCGAGACACAAATCCTAACGTTGGATAATTTCGAGACCCAAACTCTAATATTCACTATTATTATGTGAGACCATAATACTAAATAACCCATAAAATTACTTCCGCGTTCCATTAATGATCATCTAATCGAACAAAAATCCAAATACAAAGTTTTCGGAAAAGTAGAAAGACACAAGATTCATGTGCATATGTTGCTGCATGCAGCCAAGAACTTGAAACAGGTAAGGCACTAAGGCTCCATACACAGCAAGGATATTGTTCAAATATTTCTGTACTATTTGTCTTCTCATAATACTGATATCAATCGATTACTCGAACCAATGACCATTGTCGATAACACAAATATTGTGCAGACCAGAGAAATTAACATTGCTCATCGGATCGGTGTAACTTACCAAGATCGAAGCAGTAATCTTTTGATACAATAAGAAAAGGAATTTATAATTCCATCCATTGGACTGGCGAAACGTCTGTGCACCCATATCTTGGCTTAATACCGGAGTACAGTACCGGCAGCTACTGTCAACCTGCACATAATTTATGGCAACAGATACCTAACTCTACTCAAATCTCTGATTGCCATCTGCGAGTTCCCGAGATGATAAAATCCGATAACTCTTCAGTAATACCTCATGCACTGAAATTCTTGATGATCTTCGTATTAGGTTATAAAACCCAACACATTGCCATGTGCGAATTCCCGATATTATGATAAGAAACATCCATTAGTCCTAACTAATACGCGGATCAATATGAGCCTCTAATTTACACTGAAATTCTTGATGTATCTTCAACATATTATACTGATCCATCATTCATGGCTTATGTAACCTCAAGTGGGGTTATATAATGTGCCCATTATTACCAGAACTGTACCATCATATATATATATATATATTTTGTAGCCAGACCGTCCTTCATAATGATCCTGACAGTAATGTATAGACCCACTCCCCTTCCTAAGAACTGCTTCAACTTGGCATTTTGTTAGTTAATCGATTCTGACATCGAAATTGTCAATTGAGGGGCCGGCTACGTGGAAAGTTATGTACCTTTCGAGCCAACAAGGGCTGGTTCAGATGAAGCTCGAGCATTTATTGCCTATGTCCATTCCTTCGAGCGAATCAGTAGTCTCGTGTTTCTTACTCAGATGGACCAGTTACTCAGCGAGACGTCGAGTTGCCTGATCATCAACTGTGGATATTCGTATACCAATGCCGGCCCTGGGGTAAGCCAGACAAGCCATCGGGCTTGGGCAAACCCTCCCCCCCCTCTAAGTCCCCACCTCTCCGTCAATAGAGCCTCTGCGGTCCACCCCAAATCTTCTCTGTCTGTTGAACTAGCAATCCAACAGGACCATATTTTGACTTCTCACTGGGCATGTCTCGAGTAGCTCAAAGAGAGAAACTCGGAATCCGAGTCCATGATACCGTCAGAACCGGAGACTTCGATGTCAACCCCATTCGCCATCAATTTTTTTAATCTCTTCTTTGGAAGTCAAGAGTAAGAAGCAACCAAGTTTAACTCTGATCAGGACAATCCAACCCCTGGAGTCGGCCCTATTCGTATATAATAATAATAATAATATAAATAATATGTGATGGTTCGAAAATGTCGAGAAAAAGAAAAATGTGATACGTATCCTTATTTTCTTTTCTCTTCTACGGTGGTTTTACTTGTAGGATTTTCGTTGATGTTGACATGCATCTTGTCCAAGACTGTAGTTTTAGTTTCTAGCAGGCAAGCTTGTGACACGTCAACAAAATCTATGTTCTAGTCTTGTTGGAGCATGTATTCTTGCTTCTATATTTTACCGAGTTATCCAAATAATCTCACTTTTCTGACTGAGAGTTGATTTTTCGCAGGGGAATCTCACAAAAAAAAAAAAAAAAAAAAAAAAAAATTATGGATCAAGTCACTCTTATCATTGTCTACTGCACTGACCTTTGTTAGTCCCGGGACTTGATCAAAGATGGTAGAACTAGATGTCGAGATCAGAGGTTCAAACAAACGTTCCCCTTCTGATTATTCTCGAGATCCACGAGTAACACTATAATATAAATCTAATTACAAAAGCAACAATAATCAGAAAATAATCTCACGTTCTTACTCGCAATCGCAGTTGCTGACGGACAGAACTAAGTTACAACTCAGAGAAAAGAGAAGAAAGAAGAAGAGGAAAGGTTCTTGCTGGGGTGATTAAGATCACCGTTACTCAAAGCAAAATTCGCCGCACCACGATCTACTTCAAGGAACCAAAAAGTTCACGAAGAACTTCTGGAACGCTCGTAAGTCAATATTTGAGACTTGAACGGGCTTCCTGGACTTTACGGACTCCCTTAACTCTCTTCTTGGTGCCTCTTCCAAAAGAGGCCAAGGGGCTCTATTTATAGAGTGGAGTGAGATTTCACCTTTTCTCCTATCCGATGTGGGACTAAAATACCAATACTCAAAAATAGAGTTTGATATTTTAGATCATCCCACAATCGGCATAGTTGTCACGACCCGCTCCCGAATAATCGGACACGAGTCGGACACGTCCAGCGTTCGTCGTTAGACACGATGAAGTAAGCTGTACCAAGCTAGAAGAATCTAACCAGATAAACATGAATGTGCACAATCACAACATCTATAAAACGTTCCCAGAATGATCACCATAATCCACCGATCATAATATCATAAAGTACTAGAGACAACAAGAAAAAAAATACGATGAACTCACAACATACAATATCTAGAGGAAGAGCTAAAAAAATCTAAACCTGAAACCTCAAGCTAAGTCATGGCTCCATCCTGCTCATCTAAGATCTCGGGCTCTGGCCCATAAGGTAGAACAATATCCTGCAAGTACACCTGCAACATATACAGTCAGGAGCGGAGCAAAGTACAGTTCTAGGTAATGAACATGAACATCATGATATGGAAATGAGTACAGTAGAACATGAAATATAAAGTACGAAAAATGAGTACCGAAAAGTAAATACAGGAAATACAGGGAACATGAAATAAAATCTGAACATGAAATGTACAAGGAACCTGACATGTACAATATATCGAAAAACATCCAGAATGTATGATCGGCTTAGGTAGAACAGGAAACATGAAATGGTACAGCTTAGGGCCCGCGTGCATGGTGCGAGGCCTAAGCTATTCACATGAATTGTAGCTCGGATTTAATCACACATCTGTAGTATTTTCTCTCCCCAGACACAAGTAAAATACATGGAACATGAATCAAGAGTACAAGACGATATCGTGTAATATCGTGTCCAAGATGAAAAGTACAAGACATGAATGTAAATGCACAAGTCCATAGAATGTACTTGCCTTGTTCCGGGTGATCAAGGGTATGAAATAGATCTGTGTGTCCTTCTGACAATGAGTACAAGTTGGTCAAGTTCTAAACTATGACAATTAATACTACTAACTAATCATCTAGTTACTGTTCTTCCTACTCTACTTGTATATCTCTAGTAGTTTGGTAAGGAGGCTACATAGTATCTTTAAGATTTATTGATCCAAACTATATTAACAAATCTGTAGAAATTATAAGAGAAAGAATTTATAAAATAATACATGCTATATACAATTTTATTTAGGAAAAGTACACCCAAAAATATTACTTAATAAAATATAGATTTTTGAAATGATTATTAATTAAATCGACTACACTAAGAATTTTGCAACAATATTAGACAAAACCAAATGTAGGTATAACTACAAAATAACCCAAGCTAGCCTATTCCTTTAACTAGTTCTACTCTCCTGGCCCAAATTGGCCCAAACCATGCTTCACTATATAGCTCGGCCATACATTTCCAGAGTTCAAATCCCATACTCGCACAAACATTCTTGTACTTATCACAGCCTACTTATCATTCATTCTCAATAGCAAGATAAGTCCACCTGTAGCTTCTCATTTAGAAATCCAAGCCTAAAATATTGAACCGAGTTTACGGCTACTATTCTCAACTCAAATTAGGAGAAGAACTCATTCAACCACAACACCTAGCCATTTAATCACATAACATTTAGGATAGATAGACTGATGAGTAAGATCAAAATAGGTTATTACAGATAAAATATACAATCTCAATTCGAAAACTAAAGTCCAATCCAAATATAAAACCAATCGAACAAGGGAAAGTATAGAGAACAATTATATACTGAACTTCAAAATCAAACCAAACTATTAAACTTCATTCAAAAATTAAATTCCAATCCAGCCACTGCGCTTAGCTCCAGTTGCTTCCTGCGATCTTCCATACTGACATAACCCAGAACTGGACACGACTACGGTCTGGCACATGCGAACACGACACGGACAGAGTCTTGGACACGCACATGAAATTCGAAATTCGACACGAAACATCATGAACTCAAATTCAGGACACAGCTAACACCAACCCTGCCACAAACGACCAACCCTGCCACAAACGTCAAATCCTGGCCAACACACCCGAACTCAAAGGAGGAAAGTAAAGATGTAATAATCAATAGAATGATAACATAAATACCTGAAAGAAGAATCAGAATCGTGAATGCGTCCCCAAGTATCGGACACTCTCCTCGGACTCAACTGCTCTCAAGAGTTCCATCCCATCCTTTGGCCGAGTCGATCTCGAGATTCAACCCATAAGCAATTCAACTGTTTGATCAGTCGAACCAGTGCCAAACGCAGAATTCCATCAACTAAAATTTACATACGTAAACTAACTCCCAGATCCGACAATTTGTAAATCGAACGCTTACCGATAGTGATCGGTGATTGTTGGCAAATCGAGAGAATAGCCGAGTCGATCCAACTTGACATGGATTTTAAATCGAGAATGAATAAATTGTGTCGAAATCAAGAAGGAACACAAGAACAGGGAGGATCAGAACATGACTCACCGATCTGTCGAACTTTTCGATCGAAGAGCTAGAATAGGCGGAGGAACGCTGCGCCGCCTGGAGAGAACCGGTGTTAAAATGATTCAAGCAACCGCCGATGACGTCTACGCGCCGCCGGAGAAGAGAACGTCCCTTGGACTTCGGAGGAGGAAAGGACTCGTCACCGCTACTACTGGTGGTTGTGCCGCCGTGGATCGAGTGAGAGCCGCCTGAACTTCCTTGAGAGTCGATCACCGTCCACGGGAAGGGACTTCGCCGTTGCCGCCGCTGATGTATCACCGCCGAGTGTAGGTCACACTGCAGAATCGCACCGCTGGGGTGGTGTCTCTGCCGCAGATGGTTGCGCCCGCCGTGGAATCTCGTCCAGAACAGCTCAGCCGTCGGAGAATGATCGAACCCGGTCGATCGACGCCGTTGCTGGAGAAGAAAACTCGTGGGGAGAAGATGAGTCCTAGCCGTCGTTCAGTCGTCGGGAAAGGCCCTCGCCGTGGTTGCTGCCATCGCCACCGTTGCCGATCGCCGGAGAATTGAAGGAATTAGGGTTAGGGTTCGGTCTGAACAAAATTGGGGAAAAGACGAGTACTGGGAAGAGAGGAGCTCGGCTCACAGTGAAGGAATTGAGAGAAAATAAATTTCTCTCTCCTCACTTGGTTTAAATAGAGAAGGAAATGGAAATGGTTTATTTGCAAGTAACCCACATGACAAATGCTTATTTACAGATTATCCCCAAAAGTTTGTTAGAAAGAGTTGTTATTTTTGTTAGAGCTTGTTAGAAATTTAGTTATAAAGTTGTTAGAGACTTGGGGAACACTCAAAGTATAGAGCCTCCTCCCCAACTCCAAAATAATTATATAAACAATATTTTTATTCATAAAAATATAAGAAACTATTATAACACAGAAAATTTACCATTCTACTAAATACCCAAAATATTTACTTTTGAAAATTCTAAAATACTAAAAAAACAAAATTCATGAAATCAGAAAAAATGGGGTTACAAATCTCCCCCCTTAGAAAATTTCATCCTCGAAATTCAAAGGGGTACAATAGACATGGTTAAGTAAAAATATATTTCAAATAATACAAACTTTGAAAATGAGCAACTAAATTTAGTCATAAAATAAAACCAAATCTAGTTATGACTAAAAGAGTAATTTATTCGGCACGATCAACTAAACAAGGCCCAATCAAGGTTGAGGCACGATGAAAATAGAACAAGATTGGTCACGATCAACATCACATGGTCAGGATCAAAACAGAATTCAAATTATCGGCATGATTGATAGGTACACAGTATAGTTACTATAAAATATAGGCACGACCGGTGTTATCTAGATATGATCAGAGGTAGGACCTGGAAGGACCCAGCATGACAAAATAAAAGAAAAAATTGACAGGGTTGATAATGATCAACTTAGTCAAGCACGAACTGAGACAATGTTTAATTAAGGCCAAGTAATATAATTTCATACAAGAAGTTGAAATATCTCGATCTAACAATGATCAGGAATCAATAGGCACGATATGGGATGAAATTTTTAATTACGACTGTCACGACCCGTACCCGCTTTTCGGATACGAGACGTGTCCAAGCCAGCCTACGCTGCAGAGTCGGCGGTAGAACGCTGTCACGACCAAGATGCTCAAAATCACAAAATATAACATTTACTGTTCATTCACATTTCTAAATCGATTACAACATTTATTTTTAATCAAAATGCAAGGTTCTTATAATCAATAAAAATGATACTTCTATCTAATTTCTAGGTTTCTGCCTGCAAGTACACCCGTATCTCCCAATGCTAAGTGAAGCCACAACTAACCTGAAAAATATTAGTTTTCAATCAGCAATGGAACAAGCACACAAACCGACGGCAATACGAAAACACAATAGAATTCATAATGCATGAAAATAGCATATGTGAGACGAAACTAGAAAGTAACTGATGTCATGCAAGCGATGAAGAAAACAAGAAACAAATAAAAGATAACTATCTATGTGTTTTAAAATATCTTGTTCGACATGTGAACGGCTAAGGGGTAAATACGGTACCCTGCACATGTCGTGTGCAGCTGCTATCAGTCAAGATCAGACATTTTGGGGATATTTCTGGGTAGTCCACATGTCTACTAAGATATTTTCCCGCCCAGTTAGTACTCATGGAATCAAGTCGCAAGCATGGTAATCATGTAAAAAGACAGTCACGAAGCATAAACAAATTCATGATACTAATCCGTGTGACAACGTGTCATCAAACAAGAGAGCATATGTATAAACATGAAACGTGAAAACTACTATAAATCTGTAGAAGCATGGAATTTTAGGTGCATCTATAGGCCAGAATTCCTATGCGCTTAACACTACTCAAACATGCGCCAGGGAGATCAGACGAAATACTTGGCACAACAAAGGACAGCAAAAGTATAGACATCAAAAGAAGAGTTTTATTTCATATAAAAGTCTATTACATGTCTAAAGAAAGGCTTTACAAAGGAAAACTTCTACAAAAAGAAAGATCCTAAAGCTACAGCCAGGCGCAGCAAACTGCCATACGCCCCATGCCAGGCGTATCATCCGTCAGGTACATCTCTTCAGCGTCTCAGACAGGCACGTCTCTTCAGCGTCTCAGTTAGGCGCATCACGAAGTCTTAGCATATGCGCTCTACTTCGATTTTGAGCATAACAAGAATGGGCGATCAACCCCACTCTAGCTGGAGGAAGAGCTCTCCAAAGCCCAAGGAAGAGGAGAGCACCGCAATTTTGATCTGTGGCTCTTTCGGCATAACGGAGACGGGACTCGAGCATCCCGATCTTTGGATGCAACAGGCACCTTCGGCCTGCATCGGGAGCCCGCGATCCTATTTTTGGATGTAACAATCACCTTCACAAGTGCGTACGAAGACGACTCGACGCATCTTCACCCTCGGGAGCATCTTGTCAACAGAATGAACTCGAGCGAAGAAGTTCATCTCCATTCGAGAAGACGAGAGAAAACGAGAAGCAAACTCTCTTCCTGCTGCTATTTATAGGCCGAGCAAATCAAACCCATACGCCAAGTGGCGGGCTCGCCGAATTCCGTGCAATGAATTTGTATTTATGGTGATGAACTTGTCCCCTCGAATTCAGCCAAGTCAAAATGGCTATTTAAAGCACTCGAAAAACTCAACAGTCGAACCAATGAAAGATGCGTCATGCAACAGATGCGCTGGTCATACCGCACATCATACAGACGCGCCCATCAGTACCAAGCACCTCATAAAGATGTGCCCCACGTGTCCCCATGTGCCTAGAAGAACGCAGATCAATGCGCCCACTCAAAAATGTATCACCCGTCAAGAGCATTAAATACTGAAGTCTGATACGACAGCAGCCATGCCTCGATCACAGAGCAGCAACAGCTTTTACAGAAAATGAAGCGCCACTGACGTCAGCGTCATCATGACTTTCCACTAACGGTTACAAGCCACGTGGCCGATCAACCACTTGCATGCGCCTCAAAAGCCATGCGCCTAGACTGGTTCATGACTCCTGAAGGTTACGAGCCAAAGTCTTCTCATGTGCCCGATCCAAGGCACATTCTGTCAGATTACTCTCCACCAAATTCGAGATCTCTGAGCTACGGACATGCGCCACGTGTCCCTTGACTCAGTTCAATCCACGAATGGGTGCTAACCATCCAAGATCTCAGCAACCGAAGAATCATCTCAGTCGCCACATGTCAGCTCTTTCGCAGCACCACAGGCGCAACATGAAGGATTCAATCCCCGAATCAGGGCACATCAACCATGCTCCCCCACCAGCATCAGCTACGTGGCGTTCCCACGACCAGGCACATCCAACATATGCACACATGAGCAGCCAGCCTGCAAGCTATAGATAGAGGGATCATTTCCTTCTTTCGGACACACACAGAGAGATATACATACATACACCGTCAAAGACAGAGGTAACCAGATCATCAGAGTTACAAAGATGCACGTCTACTCGCAGAGATCGGAAGAGACACTAAATGTCTTTTTCACCTCCGTAAGCTCCGGCATCCAGAGCAACCCAGACCTTCAGAGAACCTAAAATTGTCGTCAGATAGTCAACGGAGTCAACGCATTACCACTCGCTCCACCGACACAGGACCCAGATAAAAACAAAAGTGTACTCCTAGGACTACATCTAAGTCCTACATTATAACACTGTTCTGTTTGTAATTGAAATTTCAATCAAAGAATTTAATAACAAACAAGCAGGCGACTCTGTTGGGGACCTCTTTCTCCTCCGATGAGAAAGTTGTGTCACAATCTGACGACGTGATGGTGGGCTCCTCCCACAAGATACTAGTCATACGCCTCAATCAACAAGCGTATGAGGAGTTCATCTCTGAAGGCAGCACAAGTCCTTCGAAGCGGCTGCCGAAGCCGAAGAAGACTCGCCAAGCCTGGTGCGCAAGGTGGAGGCCCCTGGCACCATTACTGAAGGGGATGCACCGATGCAGCCCACCCCTCTCACTGACGCCCTCTGCGGCCAGGATGTGCCCACGGGTGCAGCGCACCTCTCAAGAAAATGTGGTGCTGACCACATTCCCCAACCATCTCCTTCTTAGTCAAAGAAGATTCGCCGATGGAGCAGGGGCGCGTCTAACGCCCTGCGTATGAACTCTGGTGCGCCGCAGAAGGCCTCTGTCTTTGAGAGACTCACTTGCTGTCATGGCAAAGATAATTTGGATTCTGAGTACTATGCTCCCCAGTGGGCTGGTACGAAGAAGTCCAAGGTGGCACGGGCCATGCTCCTTAAATGTGCTACGCCAACGGCAAACCAGAAGCATGCGCTCACAATCATGCGCGCTGCTGATGGAAAGCTGTAAAAAGTTGACTCGGGTGCTTCTGCGCCAGAAACGAGCCGACACTCAAAGTCCTTGTCTCACTTGGGCACATCTGTTGCGTTCGCAACCAAGTCGTGCTAGGCAAACTCTGTGGTCTTGAACCCCCGCGCCTACATTGGTTGTGCGTGTGAGGCTGGTTCAAGCCACCCTAAATGTTGCTCCCCCACTACTGATCTGGGCGCATCTTTTGCGCTGGATCAGGGGATACAGCATTCACTTGACCACCCCGGCGCTTGGCCTTGCCATGCGCCTGATGGGGGTATGAAGATGGCACTCTCCCCAAACGATTTACGTAATGTGATCATTCACAAACGCCGATCAGGAGAGTTGACTGACAAGCACAACGCGCCCCTCACAGGACACACCTGTGCTGTGATCACCATCAACTATTGTTGCAAAATAGTAGTCCCACCACAAAGACAGTCTGTGTTCCAGCGGCTGCAATCATCAGTACCCCTCCAACGTCGCCTCGAGAAAAAGGTGTCGATTGAAGAGGAGCCAGAACTAAAGGTTGCTTCTTGCAACGTAGTCTCTAACTCCTCATCAATCCGAAAGGCGACTGGCAACTCCTCGACCTCGTCCTCATCCAAGAGCCAGTCGAGGAAGACCAAGGTGACTGTCATGTCCTCAGGAGTGTTCAAAGGCACCCGGGAAGGAAGAAGATCTCAGAGGAAGCTGGGGGTAGTCAGGCCCTTGTCGATTCTCCTTCCGAAGAGGAGGATATCCTCCAGAACATAGCTGGGGGTAGCCAAGGCGAAACTCCAGGAGAAGCGACTCTTCTACAGGAGAGCGAGGCTGAAAGCGAAGCTTCAACCAATCCATCCACTTCCAGTCACGTCATGACAATATACATGACGGGAGGTGGTGATACGGAGTCAGATGCTCCACCAGCAGACCTCGTTCAGCACATGGATACTTTGGAGGGAGGACTCAAAACCCTTTCTGCCTCCATGTAAACACTGACTCAAGCAATGTTCGAGATACGGTCAGCTTTGGCCAGAGCACCTTCCACCAATCCGGACCCAGGAGCTAACGGGGAATCAAGTGTGCCCCTTCAACGGGCATCCTTGAATATCGATTGCCGCGAAGCACCTCGGGTATCAGAACCTTCAAATGTACAACTCTAGGCTGTTCCACCTTCTCCGACTCCCAGTTCCACAGAGGACGTGGTTGAGATGATCAAGGACTTGCGTGAACGCTTCGAGTCAAAGAATAGACAGGAGGAGCGCCAGAAGATGGGGATCCCGCAACCATACCCCCTCGAATGGAACAAAGTGGTCTATCCTTCCAAGTATAAATTACAAACGTTGACGCCATACGACGGAAAGGATTCTCCACGCCATTATCTGACGTACTTCCAGTCTCAAACGGGACATCTCCCGAAGGAAGAAGCGGTACTCACCAGCCTGGTTGTCGGGGTATTGAAAGGAGTAGCTTACGACTGGTACAGCAGTCTCCCTGACAACTCCATATCCTTTTTTGATGACTTGATATGCCTCTTCCTCGATCGTTTTTACGACGGAGGGAAAGACATGACGATGGCATCCCTCATAGAGGTACGTCAGAAGGAAAATGAGACGGTTCGAGCATTCATCGAACGATTCCGACAAGCTTGCTTCAGACTGCCCCTGGGTATGCCAGAACATGCACTCCTCTCCTCCTGCAGCATGAATATGCTTCCTGCGGTTAATCTCTGACTCAACTTCACTCCTCCTCCCGACTGGAGTTCATTGATTATTGAGGCCGAAGCAGCTGAAAAGAAGGCATGCAATGCTCGCCTTCTGGGAGTCAGTTTTCCTGTCTTTAAAGATAAGGGAAAACGACCTGCTACCAGTAACCCTGGACGTGAGACGAAGGGGAAGCAGGCATTGACTGTCAATGCTTCTAAAAGCGCACAAGCACCTACTCAGAAGCCTCCGCTTGCACCGAGGCCAAAGGAGGTCTACTCTTTCAATGATGAAGACACCTTGCAACTCTTCGAGATGTTGAAGCAGGGTGATAAGATCAAATTACCGGATCCGAAGTGTCCTGACGAGGTGGGGAGAGTTGACAATCCGAGGTACTGTCACTACCATCGGTTTGTCGGACATCCGACTCAGGACTGCTACGTCCTCAAGAATTACATCCAGCACATGATCAATACGAATGTCATCTCCGTCGATTACGAGAAGAAGACGGTCTCGGCCAACCTGGTGTCGCTCCAATTCAGCACCTTGCTGCCAACCACAGCACAAGATGGCGTCGTCTCCATCCCAAAGGCGACAATGGAGGTGGTCAACCTACCACCTATCCATGACAACATGAGTGGACTCATCCCACTCACCACATCTCGGGGAGAGATCGTATGGGTTCACCCACACCTCGTCTCCGAAGTTACTCAACCGGGGGTACGTTTTGCTTCCAAAACCAAGGGCAAGAAGACCAAGTCTTGCCGCATGGTCTCTTCCTCCACGGAAGAGGCACTTTCTGTATAAACGCGTTCGCAGCAGAACGCCCAACCTGACGAAGCTGCCATCGAGGTGGTGCCTCCCTGCGCCACCCCTGCTGTCCAGGAAGGGGTTCCATCCAGACCTCCAGCAGCCAATAAACAGAAGCACGTAGAGGCCCGCTTCGACAAGCCTTTGCGAAGAGCGAGTGTTTTTGTTGGCCCATTCCATGGTCACACCCGATTTTGATAATCGATATGCACTTAAGTCAATACACAAAATATACAAACTGCTGCTAATTATTTCAGGGTATATGAAATCAATATCAATGGGCGTTGTACTGCATCATCAAGCATAGATATCATCAATCTGAAGATGAATTTCAATGGAATTTAGTTTGAGTCATTTTATAATTTATTCTGTATTTTATCTTTATTGAGTCTAGGACTTAAAATTGTAAAATCGACTAGGTAATACTGGCTTAGGTTTATCCTAGTCCAAATTTCTAAAAAGCCTACCTATTTCCATTTCATCTTTACAAATTAATTTTACAAACAGTTTTTGAGAAATATTTCAAAATTTCCCATGACAGAACTCAAAACCGAGTTCGGCCCGAGTTCGGTCCGAACTCTGCACGGGTTCGGTCAGTTTGAATTCAAATGTCAGTTGTCTCCAAATCTGTATGTAACATCTATATGCGAAATATTTGCATCAGAACTCTGCCCGAGTTCGGTCCCAAAAAACACCTATAAATAGAAGAGAATTTTTTTATTTCAAATCACTCATTCATTCTTCATCTTCTCTTCTCTATTCAACAAGTGTTTTCAAACGTTCTAAAGCTTTCAAATCACACCTACACTTCTCTTAGCCAAAAGCCAGTAATATCTACGTTGATTTAGAGTCTTTTGGTGTCCAAGAGTTGTAAAGAGGTCGTTCTAAGTACAACAACTATCTTCGTTGTGGAGCCGGTCGTGCTCTCGTCATCAACTACGGTGTTGTGAAGTTGGTCGTGCACTTGTCACCAAGCACGGTATTGTAAGAGACTGCAAGCTCTCATTTAGCTTGTGCCATAGTGGATTAACATCGAGCAAGAGTACTCGAGACTGGATTAGTCCTCTCAGAGGGATACCAGTATACATCGCTGTGTCACTGAGTTTGATCTCTCTATCTCTTGCTATATTTATTTACTGCCATAGTTATAACTTCATTTTTTAAATTGGTGATTATTTTCCGCTGCACACACACACACTCTATTCACCCCCCCTCTAGAGGTGCTCAACGGTCCTATAATTGGTATTAGAGCAGGTTATATTCTAATATAACAAACCTCAGAGAGTATATATGGCAGTCGTGAAATCAATATTCAACGGTGAAAGGCAATCCACAAATAGATCCCCACTATTTGATGGTACAAATTATACTTATTGGAAAACACGAATGACTTTCTTCTTAAAATCTTTTGACTCCGATCTTTGGTCTATAGTCATTGATGGTTATAAGAAACCAGCACCCACAGTGGTTGAAGGCCAGCTTGTAGACAAGCCTCATGACAAATATACAGAAGCTGAAAAAGCTAAGGCTAGTCTAGATGCTCGTGCCATCAATGCACTGTTCTGTGAAATTGACAAAATAGAGTTTAACAGAATTTCAACCTGTAAAACGTCTCACAAAATTTGAAGACTTCTTGAGGTAACTCATGAAGGTACTTCCCAAGTGAAAGAATCCAAAATTAGTAGACTAACACAGGAATATAAATCTTTTAAGATGAAACCCGGTGAGTCAATTACACAGAAAAGTGCTGCGGGCTCAAACCAAGAACTGGAATCCAAAAGCTACAACAATCATTGAAGGAAACGATCTCACCACTATGTCCTTTGAAACATTGATGGGCAAGCTCATGACCCATGAGCTTGATCTACAAGAGTTTGAAGAAGCAACTCCAAAAGAAGAATCTATTGCCTTCAATGCTCAAGCAAAAAAATCAACATGCAATGATTCTGATGAAGAATCATCAAGTGGTGATGAACAAGCCCTACTTGTGAAGAACTTTAGGAAATTCCTAAAGTTTGAGAAATCAAACAGAAGGAAGAGAGATATCCAAGAAAGCAATAAAGATGAAACCATTTTCTTTTGATGCAAGAAGACAAGGCACATGAAGAAGGACTGCCCAACTTCAAAGAAAAGCAGTCCATATGACAGATCAAGATCAAGCAGAAAAGCAACAACCAGTCGAAAGTATGCCAACACAAGTATCTGGCATGAAAGTGATGCCAGTGATACAGAGGAAGAAGACAGACCCTGCAAAAATGCCAATGTCTGTCTTATGGCATTTGATAAGGTATCCTCAAACCCTCTATATGATGATTTTACTTTCGATGAATTAGAAAATACCTTTAGTGAATTACTTGAAGATCACAGAACTGTGCTTGACAAGTATAAGCAATCTCGAAAAGAGATTAAGGCATACACAACCGAGATAGCTAGACTGTCCAATCTTATTGAAGATATTAAAGAGACATCTACTACCGGTAATACGGAAGAGATAGCCAAACTCAAGGTAGACTATCATGAGGCTATCCTCAAGATTGAAAAGAAAGAAAGAGATTATGTCAAGATGCAAGAATTATATGACATAGAGAAGAAGAAGCACTTAGTCACAGAACAAAGACTCTCAGATATGACTGCTAGATATGAAGAGTCTGTTGCGATTTCTAAAAAGTTAGAAATCAAGTTAGGCAAACAGGCAATACCTGTGACACAGCCTAAGTTTAGTCCTAATGCTAAGCATACACCTAAGAGGACTAAAAATAAGAAAGCACAGAAGAAATACGACTATCATCATGCTTTCACTTATATGTTCTCCAAGAAACCAAACAAGCATGTCAACACAGTTTTAACCACTACTGGTTCTAAACTAACTTGCACTTATTGTGGCACACATGGACACATATCACAGTATTGTTTGGCAAGGAAACTTGTTGACAATCACACTTTATTCTGGAGACCTAAAACTAATCATAATGGACCCTTCAGTAAATGGGTACCAAAGGATTCATCTACTTGTTTTGTAGGTGGACCCTCAACCCTCTTATGCTAAAAGTAAATAGATTCTCGATAGCGGATGTTCGTGGCACATGACTGGTGATGCATCTTTGTTCGCCATGCTATCGATGAAGAAAGAAGGATACTTCTCTTTCAGAAATAATTTGAGAGGTGATATTATTGGTAATGGTACTGTCGGTATTTCTCCTTATCCAGTAATAAAGGATGTTTGTCTAGTAATAGAATTGAAACATAACCTACTAAGCATAAGTCATTTGGCTGATAATGGTTATGGTATCAATTTTGTGAAAAATAATTGTACTATATATGATATGTCATCTGGTGATCCCGTATATAAAGGGATTAGAGAAGACAACATTTATATTTTCTTTTTGGAGATTACTAATAATGCAGGTAGATGCCTAGTAACTAATCTAGATGAAAGCTGGCTATGGCACATGAGACTAGGACATGCAAATATGGACACTATCTCACGACTCAGTGCTAAGAAGTTGGTAAAAGGACTCTCCGAGATTCCATTCAAGAGAGATATGGTATGTGCTGACTGTGAAAAGAACAAAGCACATAGGTCTACATTTAAATCCATCAACGCAGTAAGTACCTCTAGACCTTTGCAGTTGATTCATATAGATTTATTTGGTCCTAGTAGAGTCGCTAGTCTTGGCGGTAAACTCTACGCTTTTGTTATTGTTGATGATTTCTCTCGTTTTACTTGGGTTTACTTTTTATCAAACAAAAGTGATGTTTTTTTTGAATTTCAGATATTTTGCAAAAAGGTACAAAACGAAAAAGGCTTCATGATTACTCGTATCCGAAGTGATCATGGTGGCGAATTCGTAAATTCTAATTTCAAAAAGTTTTGTGATGATAGTGGATATTACCACGAATTCTCTTATCCTAGAACTCTCCAACAGAATGGTATTGTGGAGCGGAAGAATCGTACTCTAAGTGAAATGGCTAGAGTCATGCTGAATCAGTATAATCTTCCTAAATATTTTTGGGCAGAAGCTGTTAGTACAGCCTGTCATGTTTTCAATAGGGTGTTAATTCGACCTATCTTAAAGAAAATACCATATGAACTTTGGTTTGGAAGGATTCCAAACATTTCTTATTTTAAAGTTTTTGGATGTCGATGTTTTATCCTGAACACCAAGGATAACTTGGGAAAGTTTGACTCTAAAGCAGATGAAGGGATATTTCTCGGATATGCTGCTAAGAGTAAGGGATATAGGATTTTTAATAAAAGATCTATGATTGTTGAAGAATCAATTAATGTTACTTTTGATGAGCTAAATAGTCACAGATTTAGCGACAATGATGATGAAGATGCACATGCAAAAACTGAGAAGAGTCCTGTGGAAGATCTGACTCAAAAGGTTGATTCATTAAAGTTCTTACCAGATCATCCAGAGACACTCATTATAGGTGATGTATCAAAAGGTGTAAGTACACGCTCCTCTCTTAAGGATTCTGAAATAGCAACAAATGTAGCATTTATTTCTCAAATAGAACCTAAGAATATAGATGATGCATTTTCTGATGAGTTTTGGATTGATGCCATGCAAGATGAACTAAATCAATTTGAGAGAAACCAAGTTTGGGAACTTGTTCCTAAACCTATTGGTCAATCAATAATTGGTAGCAAATGGGTGTTCCGAAATAAACTCAGTGAAGATGGACAAGTTCTATGCAACAAAGTACATCTAGTGGCACAAGGTTATAATCAAGAAGAAGGAATTGATTATGATAAGACTTATGCTCCTGTTGCTAGACTAGAAGCCATCCACATGTTTTGTGCAGTTGCATGTTTTAATGATTTTAAATTATTTCAAATGGACGTAAAAAATGCATTTTTGAACGAATTTTTAAAAGAGGAAGTTTTTGTGAAACAACCCCCTGGTTTTGAAGATTTTCAAAAACCTGATCACGTCTTCAAGCTTAAGAAAGCACTCTATGGACTCAAACAAGCACCTCGTGCTTGGTATGAACGCCTAAGTGCCTTCTTACTTGATAATGGATTTTCAAAGGGAAAAGTTTATACTACTTTGTTTATAAAATCTTTAAATGATGATATTCTCCTTGTACAAATTTATGTAGATGACATTATATTCGGTTCTACTAATGAAAAATTTTGTCAAAATTTTGCTAAGTTTATGCAGAGTCAATTTGAGATGAGTATGATGGGAGAGCTAAACTTCTTCCTAGGACTTCAGATCAAACAGCACTCAAAGGGAACATTCATCAACCAAGCTAAGTACACGAAGGACATACTGAAAAAGTACGACTTCGAAAACGTAAAGCCAATCGGGACTCCAATGGCTACATCCACAAAGCTTGATTCTGATGAAAGTGGCAAACCTGTCGACCAGCATAAGTATCGAGGTATGATTGGTAGTTTATTATATTTAACTGCTAGTCATCCTGATATTATGTTCAGTGTTTGCATATGTGCACGTTATCAGGCAAATCCTAAGGAATCACATCTAAGTGCTGTTAAGCGTATCTTCCAATACCTTAAAGGAATTTCTACAGTCGGCTTATGGTATCCTAAAACCAAATCCTTTGACCTGATAGGTTACTCGGATGCGGATTTTGCAGGATGCAAAGTAGACCGTAAAAGTACCAACGGTACATGTTATTTCCTAGAAAAAGGGCTTAGTCTCTTGGTTTAGCAAGAAGCAAAATTCTATAGCATTTCAACTACTGAGGCTGAGTATATCGCCGCAGGTTGTTGTTGTGCTCAGATTTTGTGGATAAAGCAAACCTTAGAAGACTATAATCTGTACTATACTAAGATTTCTATTTATTGTGACAACACTAGCACCATTAATCTGACTAAGAACCCTATTTGTCACTCACGCACAAAACACATTGAGATACGTCATCACTTTTTACGTGATCATGAACAACACGGGGATATCTGCTTAGAGTTCATTGACACAGATCATCAACTAGCAGACATTTTCACAAAACCATTGGCTGAAGATCGGTTTAATATAATGAGGCGAGAGCTCGGTATACTTGAATTTTCAGATTCATAATGTAGTATGGTAATTAAATTTAATTTTATTACTTGAAACTTTGAAATTTATTTAACGAAAATTATTTTAGAGTACAAGCCTAAAAAGGGTCTGTCTGTCACCACGACTACGGTCGAAGTGAAGCGGTATTTATGAGTTCTCCGGTGAACCTCCGTTAGCTGGGACAATACCCCTATAGCTAAACCCAAAATAATGCACGTTATTAAATATAGAAGTCAAAAAGTCATAAAGTCATAAAGTTAAAATTTAAATACCAAAACTGCATTTATTGTCTCGAAAATACAAGTAGCCGAACTCGGACCGAACTCTAACCGAGTTCGGGCCGAGTTCGGTCGGCGCTGTATTTACTTCCAGAACCGAACAGCTGGCCCTAACCCCTATTTAAACCCCACTTCTCCTCTTCTTTTTCACTCACCAAACCGAAAAATCATCTCCTTCCTCCCAAAAACACTTTCCTACTCCTTCTTTGTAAGTTTTCTAGGAGATTCGGTGGGCTACTCGATTTCGTTCTCTTCCTCCTTTTTTAAGGTACTTCACTTCCTTTTTCCTTTCTTCCATGGCTCCTAAACGTCAGAGGGGATCAATTGATCCTTCCCAAGCTGGATCCTCCTCATCTGACTATACTCCAGCTAGTCTGTTTAGTCCAGCCAGACCAGTAGGATCAGAAGATTTTGATTCCACTTTATTTCCTGATAAAGAATTCTCTGACCTATGGTTTGATTCTTTTTCCGGTCAAAAAATTTGTTATGGAACTTTTGTCAACTTTACAATTTTTTCTGAGTATGCTTCTACCTTTGACCATCTAGGCTACCGAAATTTTTTTGAAGTAGCTGAAAACATCTTTGACAATGCAGTCCGTATGTTTTACTGCAACCTGCAAGTAAAACCAAACGACAACTTCTATTCTTGCATTGCTGGGCAAGAATTGGAATTTAGTGCCACTGATATCAGTGAATACTTTCATGTTCCTGATGTTGGTGAAGCTCTGGTGGATATTCATCATGTACAATTTCCAGAGGATGTCACCCTTTCCTCCTTCAAGGAATTGATTTGTCATCCAAACCCCATTCCTCGTAGAGTTTTTTCAAAACATCTAAACCAAAATTTTTATGAACTCCATCGTTTCATTTTCTCTGTACTCCTTACTAATAAAGGATCTACTGACGAGATTACTTTCTTAGAGCTCTCTGCTATGTACCATATTTATTTTGGTATTCCCTTCTCTATCCCCAAGACTATAATGGCCTGGATGCTGAACTGCAGAAATGCATGACGTAACCTGGTGTATCCTATGCACCTGGCCTCTATCTTTCGCAGGTTTGATATTGATCTTCAAACCTGTGCCTACTCCTCCACTCCCATCGAGCTCACCATATCTCGTAGATATCCTGCTCCACCTCTGCCTCCTGGAGCTCAGCCTGCTCCAGATGTCGGTGCTGAGGCTCCTGATGCTGCTCCTGCTCCAGCCCCTGCTCCGGGATTCGATCCAGGATTCTATCAGAGATTTGATGACTTTGTTGCTCTTTCTGCGCAACGTCATCAAAGCTATCTTGACTCGGAGTTTCGCCACATCTATCAGGCTCAGGTGTTGCGGAACGGGATTGCGGATCTTCACTGGAGTCTCTCTCAGGATCCAGTTCATCCAGTCACTATTCTTTCTCACCCAGGCTTCACAGGTCCTAGGTTCGGAGATGAGGCATCTTTTCCTTACTTCGATCCTACTGCAGCTTATTTTTCTCCTGATGCTCCTGGCGGTGATGACCCCACTATGTGATACGGACTTAGCTGATGGCTAGTGGATAGGATGTTAGTAGATGATCTTTTGCTATGATGTAGTTTTTTTTACTTTGTTATGTCTAAACTTCTTGGTTAGACATATTTAGAACTTCATGATTGTATCTTTGCACTTTTAGTGAGATATTTCAGTACTTTATTTCAGCACTTTATTTCCATACTAGTTGTCTATTTATGCTGTGTTTATGTATCACTTTCGCTTCACTTTGTCTGTTTTTTTAATTGTTGGCTTCACACATTACGGGGGAGCCAAAGTCATTTTTATATT
Source organism: Iris pallida (assembly GCA_029216955.1). Lineage (NCBI taxonomy): Eukaryota > Viridiplantae > Streptophyta > Magnoliopsida > Asparagales > Iridaceae > Iris > Iris pallida. Next base: position 6,171,795 of record JANAVB010017196.1, on the reverse strand, counting down.
TGACATAGGGGGAGAAGAGCTATACATAACCAGAAGAAATCAAAAGCATCTATCCAAAACAAAACAAAACCAACCATCTAAGGTATTTTGTTTGTTCCATTTTTTAAGATATATTTTGGTATAGACTCAAGTTTGTCAATTATCAAAATGGGAGAGATTGTTGGCCCATTCCATGGTCACATTCGATTTTGATAATCGATATGCACTTAAGTCAATACACAAAATATACAAACTGCTGCTAATCATTTTAGGGTATATGAAATCAATATCAACGGGCGTTGTACTGCATCATCAAGCATAGATATCATCAATCTGAAGATGAATTTCAACGAAATTTAGTTTGAGTCATTTTACAATTTATTATGTATTTTATCTTTATTGAGTATAGGACTTAAAATTGTAAAATCGACTAGGTAATACTGGCTTAGGTTTATCCCAGTCCAAATTTCTAAAAAGTCTACCTATTTCCATTTTATATTTACAAATTATTTTTATAAAACGTTTTTGACAAATATTTCGAAATTTTCCATGACAGAACTCAAAACCGAGTTCGGTCCGAACTCTGCCCGAGTTCGGTCAGTTTGAATTCAAATGTCAGTTGCCTCCAAATCTGCATGCAACGTCTATATGCGAAATATTTGCATCAGAACTCTGCCCGAGTTCGGTCCCAGAAAACACCTATAAATAGAAGAGAATTTTTCATTTCAAATCATTCATTCATTCTTCATCTTCTCTTCTCTATTCAACAAGTGTTTTCAAACGTTCTAAAGCTTTTAAATCACACCTACACTTCTCTTAGCCAAAAGCCAGTAATATCTACGTTGATTTAGAGTCTTTTGGTGTCCAAGAGTTGTAAAGAGGTCGTTCCAAGTACAACAACTATCTTTGTTGTGGAGCCGGTCGTGCGCTCGCCATCAAGCACGGTGTTGTGAAGTTGGTCGTGCACTTGTCACCAAGCACGGTGTTGTAAGAGACTGCAAGATCTCATTTAGCTTGTGCCATAGTGGATTAATATCGAACAAGAGTACTCGAGACTGGATTAGTACTCTCAGAGGGATACCAGTATACATCGCTGTGTCACTGAGTTTGATCTCTCTATCTCTTGCTATATTTATTTACTGTCTCTTATTTACTGCCATAGTTATAACTTCATTTTTTAAATTGGTGATTATTTTCTGCTGTACACACACGCACTCTATTCACCCCCCTCTAGAGGTGCTCAACGGTCCTACAGTTTTTTGATGGTGCTTCGAGAACAGGCCCCAAAGGCCAAATCATCGCAGGAGTGGGGGTGGTCTTATTCTCCCCCGATCAGCTGGTCATCCAGCGTGCTTACTCCCTTTCAAAGCCGTGCTCCAACAATGTGGCCGAGTACAACGCTCTCATCATGGGACTCTAGTTGGCGCGACAACTGGGAGTGGATCATCTGGAAGCTTATGGTAACTCAAAACTCGTCGTTAACCAGATCCGAGGGCAGTACAAAGTTCGTCATAAAGATCTGGTTTCTTACCATGAAGTTGTATTGAATATTATCTCAACCTTCACCAAGTTCTTCATAGAACACGTACCTCGGCTACAAAACCTGGAGGCTGACGCTCTGGCTGGCCTCGCAGCTTCATTAGCAGCACCCCTCGGGACTCAACACGTACCCCATGCCATGACGACATGTGCCGGTGTTAATGTCCGAGACTTGAGGTTTCCGTTCATCGACTTTGCTGTCCATAGAATTCTCCCAGAAGACCCGAAAGAAGATGTCTCGGTCAGAAGGCGTTCCCTTCGGTTTTATTATGATACAGCAACTAAAACTCTGTACCGACGTTCCTATGACGAACTTCTCCTTCGATGTCTATCCAACGAAGAAGCAGCCGAAGCCCTTCGAGAAGCTCATGACAGAACTTGTAGGGCTCATCAACCTGGCCCTAAGTTGTAGGATCGACTGCGACGCATGGGTTACTACTGGCCAACCATGGCAGCCGACGCCGTCGACTATGCTAAAAAGTGCCATGCTTGCCTGTCACGACCCGCTACCCAAATTGTTGGGCCAGGCCGAGTCATGCCCAGCCTACGTTTGAGATAAAACGTAGTAAGCTGTTCTAAAAACAACAGGATAAGACTAAATGTGCTAACAGTTCTATAAGTGAATAAAAGTCATAAATGCTCCAAATAAAAAAGTCGTCTCATATAGTAAAATATCCAAAGTACAAGTCTGAAATGTAAAACTGGATACATGTCCAGTTACAAAATACGTAGTCTAATACATGACTACTCTCAAAAGTCTAAAGTAAAAAGATAACTAGGCGAGGTTCCCTGCAGGAACATCCTCGTAAAGCAAGGCCGGGTCCTCGGCAGTATCTCCGTAATATGAGTCGCAGAGTAACTCCTCCTCAGTAAGGACACCTATAACGTTATCCTGTCAGGACGGGAGCAAGTACTGAATCTAACAAACTAGCATATGAAACATGAAAATGAACATAAAAGGAATAACTGGAAACATGGCATCACACAATCTATCATGGCAAGGATACATATGTCATAGAGACATATGTATATGTAATGTTTAAAACTGTAGCAGGTACGTGATCGGTCAATAGATGTACAATGTGCAGGGGCACATAATAAAATGTACTTTCGTACAAGTGTAAAGGCGATAGATGTACATACGCACAAATACAGCTTTGAGATAAAGGCCTACGGCGCAGTAACATATAAAATGAAACTTTGCTCGGTACTGTAGAAGGGGTATGATCACGTACACTACTATCAGTTTCCTATAACCCAGGTTCTAATAATGTGAGAGATACATAAAGACTGTTCTAAACATGGTAGTAATGGAAAGTACAACATGTGATATTTTAACTTGCTACCCCAAGGATCAGCATTTAACATGGTTGGATTAGCAGTTCATTTATGTGACAATATGTAAAGTTTGTAGAAAGTACTTGCCTCTAGCAAAGCAAAGCAAAGCAAGCTGCGATAAAAGTGCTATAGATGTCTGGTAACTCGTCACTGTAGAAATAAATACATAAACTTAGTTTTTACACTAAGCTAAAATACTAGGACACTAATTGGTGCAACACGACTTGTGACTGGGCACCTAGCCAAAATGATGACTTTGGCAAAAAAGATCAATGTGGGGTGACACACTACTTTAACTAACTTTCTAGGGTCTTTACACTAGTGAGGGGTGAGGTTCAACACGGCTAAAACTAAAAGTAACACAAAAAGTTACAAGTCGTAATTAATCAATAATTAAATCAAAAGATCATTGTGTTTCAATAATTTTTGAGATACAAAAAAAGCTTATTTTTACATAAAAAAAAGTACCAAAAAGATCCTTGTTAATTATAGAAATTTATTATAATTTTTCTGGATTTTATTAACCAGTACAAGTATTTTATAAAAATCAGTTTTCCTAAGTATACAAAAAATGAGTTTTGGTTTCATACGCCAAACTAGTGGCAAAACTGTAAATTAAATACTATAGAAATTATACTAAATTAGTTAAATTAACATAGTATCTAAATACTATTTTCCAGAATTTTAACAGTACTTAAAGTATTTTTTGAAATCCAAAAACAGCATTGCACACAAATAAAATTAAATAATTAATTATCTGCGTATTTTGTCCATGTATATAAGTTGAACCAAAGTTCAAATACAGGACCCAAGGCCACGAATCAAGTCCAATATGACTTGTACAGGTCTTGAATGTGTGAAAACACATTTGAGCCCAAAAACCCATGCTAGGCTTGGACACCAAATGGTTGCAGTAATTTAAATATACTAAAATACAAATTGGTAAAAGTGCAAATTAAATATTAATATTTTAATAAGGTAAAATTATACATAGTAGTTATAAAAATATAACAATTATTTTATAAAGATAATTTACACTAGGTAGAGTGAAACACATATATAAAATGTATATCTACAATAATTATATTTACATATAAATATATAGACATTTACTTAATGGATATATACATACATATGTTAAAAATACATATATATATATATATAAGAAAAATACTTAACTATAAAGTATATATATATATACAAATATTGTATACAATATATAATAGTATATACATAATAATATATATACACATGAACATATATACATATATGTACATAAATACATAATAATATATATACACATAAATACATATATATACATATACATACATACATATTATAATAAAGTACTAAATATAACATATATATATATATATATATATATATATATATATATATATATATATATATATATATATATATATATATATATATATATATATATATATATATATATATATAAAATACAGTACATATATATATATATATAATACAGTATAATAATACACACATATATATATATATATATATATATATATATATATATATATATATATATATATATATATATATATATATATATATATATATATATATATATATATATAAATATATGTATATACATATATATATATAAATATATATATAAATAACAGAAAAAAAAAAGAAAAAGAAAAAGGAAAAGAAAAAGAAATGGAAACAGCAGTAAGGGGGGCTCGAACCCGAGCCAGAGAGCGCGCGGGAGGGGGGGGGGGGGGGGTTAGACTAGGTCGGGCTGGCCAGGGGGTCAGCCCGAGGGTTGTGTTAGAGTTAGGTTTAGGTTAATTTTATTCAGGTTTAAGCAATTTAAATAATAAAAAAAATATAATTACAGCCCTGTGTCCTGACAGTTAGGGACACAGGAATCCACGTATCCGCGCTATGCACGACACGTACGAGTTCAGTCTCGCGTGTCCGAGCACTGGGTTAGGGTCGTCGTGTCCTGACGAGTCACGTATGTGAAAACGAGACACGCACGACACGATTCGAGTTCTGCTACTCACGTGTCCGACGGTTGGGGGAGTTTCGGGTGTGCTGGCCGGCGGAGGAGGCGTCGGGGCGGTGGCGCTCCGGTGGCGCTGCGGTCGTCTCGCCGCGGCGCGTCGAATGGCGGTGGTGGCGACCGACGACGATGGTCGGTGAGGCGGAGCTAGGGTACGCCGGAGTTGGGGTTTAGGACCTAGGGTTTTCGCAGGAGAAGAAGCTCTACGTTGGTCGGGGGTGGTCGTGGTGGTGGTTTAGGGTTAGGGCTCGGTCTGGGAAGAAGGGGGGGTTTATAGGCTGGTTGAGTCGGTCGGGGGGTCGTGCGCTGGCCGAAAATGGCGGCTGGTCGTCGGGGCCAGGTGGCCGAGGTCGTGGGGGGGGGGGGGGACGGCGGTTTAGCATTAGGGCCCCTAGAGTTTTGGTTATTACAACTAGGCCCCTAACAGAGTCTAAATGCAAATACAATTTACATTCCACACTTGAAAACATTTAATTAATTACAAACTGATATTATAACAATTCTAATAATTACAAAACCATATTAAAACAATTCTAATATTTACAAAATAATATTTTAGCAATCTAATTAATTGCAAAAGTCAATTAAAACATTTTAGAAATTATAAATTAATATTTTTGTATTTAAAATTCATTTAAAACTCATTTAAAAATTCTAGAAAAATGCCTAAAAATCATAATAAATATTTTAAGGCTAAAAATGACATTAATAATTAATTAACACTAATTAAATAATTTTTGAAAAACAGGGGCTTACAAGTCTTTCCTCCTTAAAAAATTTCGTCCTCGAAATTCACAAGGATTGAAGATCCTACAATATTCTAACATAGCAAGCAATGCAACAAAATGACTAAGGCTGCGATCGAAACTAACCTCTAAGGTATCAAGCGGGAACGGGTGGTTCCCTCGCAGCGGTTGGATCGAACAAGTAAGGGTATCTCTCCCTCATGTCCGACTCCCTCTTCCAAGTAGATTCACCTGGAGAGTGACGGCTCCAAGCTACTCGTACTAAGGGTATAACCTTGTTCCTCTGCCTCTTCTCTCTCCTGTCTAATATCTCCACTTGCTGCTCAGAAACTGTAAGGCTCGGTCCGACCTCCAACTCTGAATGATCTAGCACATGACTGGGGTCTGGAACATATCTCCTCAGCTAAGATACGTGAAAGACATCGTAAACTCCTGCTAGGTTGGGTGGAAGTGCAACCCTGTAAGCTACCTCTCCAATCCTGCCAAGTACCTCGAATGGCCCGATGTATCTGGGGCTCAGCTTCCCTCCTCGTCCGAACCGGATCGTCCCTCTAGTAGGTGATATCTTCACTAGCACCATATCACCGTCTGCGAACTCCATCGGCCTGCGACTAGCATCAGCCCAGTGTTTCTGCCTATCCTGAGCGACTCTGAGCCTGTCTCTGATCATCCCGACTTTCTCTGCTGCATCCATGATCATCTCTGGCCCAAGCATAACTCTGTCTCCAACATCATCCCAAAAGAGCGGTGTGCGGCATCGTCGTCCATATAACGTCTCGAAAGGAGATATACCGATACTGGCTTGGTAGCTGTTGTTGTATGAAAACTCTACCAAGTACAGATGGCTCTCCCAAGATCCTCCGAAGTCCAGCACGCAGGTCCTCAGCATATCCTCCAGTGTCTGTATCGTCCTCTCGGACTACCCATCTGTCTGCGAGTGGTACGCCGTACTGAACTTGAGCCTACTGCCCAACTCCTCCTGTAAGCTCCTCCAGTAGTGGGATGTGAATCTGCTGTCTCTGTCCGACACGATGCTCACTGGCACTCCGTGTAGGCGTACTATCTGCTGCATGTATAGCTCCGCCAACTTCTCGGTGGAAAGCCCCACCTTGAAGGGTATGAAGTGCGCATACTTCGTCAGCCTGTCCACGATGACCCAAATGGCATCCTTCCCTCCTTGGGAACGAGGAAGCCCTGAGACGAAGTCCATCGTAATATGTTCCCACTTCCACTCGGGAATGGGTAACGGCTGCAACAAACCAGCTGGCCTCTGGCGCTCCGTCTTGACCTGCTGGCAAACTAGGCATCTCGAGATGAAACGTGATACATCCTTCTTCATCCCGTGCCACCAAAGATGTTCCCGCAAGTCACGGTACATCTTGTTAGCGCCAGGGTGAATAGAATATCTCGTTCGGTGCGCCTCCTGCAAGACTGCCTCTACCAGCTCTCCTTTCGGCACGCATAATCGGCTGCCATGCTTCAAGGATCCATCCTCTGCTATAGTGAAGTCATCCAGCAATCTAGCTAACGCCTGGGCTCGAAGTCTGCGAAGGCTCTCATCTGTAGACTGTGCCTCCCGGATCTGCTCCATCAAACCTGACTGAATGTCAAGTGCCATCATCTGTATCACTGATCCTGGCCGAACTAGCTCGATACCGAGCTTCTCCAGATCCTTCCGTAAATGCCGATCAATCATCAGGTACCATGCCATCGGATGCCTGCTCAGCGCATCCGCCACCACATTTGCCTTCCCGGGGTGATACTGTAAATCGATGTCGAAGTCTTTTATCAACTCCAACCATCGTCTTTGCCTCATGTTCAGCTCTTTCTGCGTGAACACATACTTTAAGCTTTTATGGTCAGTAAAGATCTCCACACGCTCTCCGTATAAGTAATGTTTCCATAACTTGAGTACAAAGATCACCACAGCTAACTCGAGGTCATGGGTAGGATAATTCTGCTCATGAGTCCGCAATTGCCTAGATGCATAAGCAATCACTTTCCCATGCTGCTGTAGGACACATCCTAGCCCCTTCCCAGAAGCATCGCTGTATATGGTGAAACCTCCAGAACCTGAAGGTAATGTCAGAACTGGAGCGGTCGTCAGCCTCCTCTTCAGCTCCTCAAACGCTGCCTGGCAGTCCTCTGACCAGATGTACTCTACGTCCTTCTGCGTCAGCTTCGTCATGGGTTCAGCTATCCTAGCAAAGTCCAGGACGAACTTTCTATAATAGCCTGCTAAATCCAGAAAGCTTCTGATCTCTGAAACTAACGTCGGAGCCTTCCATGTCTCAACTGCAGCAATCTTCCTGGGGCCCACCGAGATTCCATCTCCAGTAACTATATGGCCGAGAAACTCCACTCGGTCTAAAAAGAACTCGTACTTTAGCAATTTGGCAAACAATCTCTCCTGCCTCAGAATCCCTAAAACTATCCGCAAGTGCTCTGCATGCTCCTTTGGCATTTTCGAGTATATCAGGATGTCGTCGATAAACACTACGACGAACTTATCCAGATACTGGTGAAATGTCTTATTCATTAAATTCATAAAGACAGCTGGCACATTTGTGAGACCAAATGGCATCACCAGAAACTAGTACTGCCCGTACTTCGTGTTGAACGCCGTCTTCTGGATGTCTGCTGCCCTAACCTTCACCTGGTGGTACCCGGATCTCAAGTCTATCCTGGAAAACACCTTCGCCCCACTCAACTGGTCGAACAAATCATCTATCCTGGGCAGAGGATATTTGTTCTTGATGGTGATGGCATTCAAGGCCCGGTAGTCAATACACAATCGGACTGTACCATCCTTCTTAGACACAAAGAGCACTGGCACTCTCCATGGAGAAGCACTGGATCGAATGAAACCCTTTTTCAACAGGTCATAAATCTGCTCTTTCATCTCTACGGCCTCCTTGGGATTCACTCTATAGCAAGCCCGGGATACTGGTGATGAACCCGGCACTAAATCTATAGTGAATTCCACATCTCTGTCAGGCAGAAGCCCTGGAAGATCCTCTGGGAATACATCCATAAACTCCCTAATGATAGGGTGTGGCGGTGCTACGTTCCCAACTGTCGCACAACAGTTCGGCTCTAGGCTGATCTCCGGCCCTGTCCTCCTGACACTGAATGGTGCTGTGCCTGGGGGACTGAACAAAATACTACCCTCATGACAATCTATAGACGCATGGGCATAGCTGTAGTGCCCCGTCCCGCAAAGTCAATCGGAGGAATCGAAACGCCAACGGCATTCGGACTTGGCCTTACCACGGCGACTCGAAGACATCGCTCAGGTGGAGGAGTTTCGGTGAACTTGCCTCATCTCTGCCTTCACTTAATAATTCGTGTGGTTTCAACTTGCACAAGTAGGCTAATATAAAAGCTACGAACGCACATAGCTAAGGGAATAATCCCGACCCGTCGGAATGTCTTAGAACATGGAATATGGTCCCACGGTCTCAATAGAAGTCGGCTCAGCGTGCTTTAAAATGACACTCGGTCCTTCGTCCCGGGGCTTGGGAGAAGGAAAGTTGGTATTCGACACAAACGATGAGTTAGCCTAAGTCATAGGCGTCGCCCGCGTAAATGCTCGATAAAGCATGCACGTTTCTACTGCACAAGGCTTGGCATAGCCATGGTTCGTCCCTCGAGTTAAGTTGTAGGCTTAAATAAGTTAGGCAAAGTTATGCCGATCGACCTAAGTCATTCTAAGTGCTATCCCGCTCATTCTGCGGTTGTCAAGTTAAATATTCCCACGATCTCAAGGCCCGTCATATAACGTATGACTTGGGTGATAACGTCGCGTAAGACAGAAGTCAGTTACAGGCACGAGCCACGATTGGCACGATGTAAAGTTAGCCACGGTCCATGGCACTTAAGGAACACATTTGTTCAAGTTAAGTTGGAAGGCTACGTAGTAGTCGTTCCCTCGAGTTCAAAGGTGTTTCGAGGCGATCCCTCGGTTGGGAGTCTCGCGTTCCTAACCACGTTGAGTATTCGAGGCGGTCCCTCGGTTGGGAGTCTCGCGTTTCTATCCACGTTGAGTTTCGAGGCGGTCCCTCGGTTGGGAGTCTCGCGTTCCTATCCACGTTAAGAAGTTCGAGGCGATCCCTCGGTTGGGAGTCTCGCGGTCCCGAGGCACGTTATGCCAAGTGTGATTCGGAGCACGAGTTGCTAAGTATAGTTCCAGTCGTACCAACAAGTAGGCCATGCATTTACGTGAGTCTAGATGTCTCGTAGGTGCGTGGTCATTGGACACCTTGTCGACAAGGATTTCTGCCTAGACTGGTTATACGCCGGGGCACCGGGCCCAGTCATCCTAGGGGGTAGACGTTATAGCAACGCATGCTTTTATTGCGTGGGTAGTCGGGGGCTTTCCATGGGGCTAGCTACCTTGCATCGAAGGACCCGCCGTCTACCCGAGCTATGTCCGCGATGGCTTGTAATGCCAGTGGCCTTTCATATAGATATTTGGCATGCTAAGCGGCGAATCCGCATGCACGGCGTCGGTCGTAACAAAGGAAGCGTAAGCACGGTATGCGATGTGTTGTGAAATGTGTGCTCAGTTGCACCAAAGTGTTATAAAGACTACGATTCGGCTATACGTAAAGACACGTGCTTCGGTACGAGATACGTTATCGTACTTGAGTTCTCAACATCGGTTCCACAAGTTGGGTTATACGTTTCGAGTTAAGTCGAGAAGGGCCGTAGGGCAAGTATTTGACACGACCCAGTCGTTACGTCCAAGAGTATATTACGAAAGACAAGTATGAGTCGGTACGTTGACAATGCAAGCACGAGGCAAGGTATGGGTACGTTATTAGTGCAAGGCACGAAGATGGTCTAAAGACACTAAATAGGCCGAGCGTCGGTCCTAAAATCGATCCTAAGGCAAGATTAGAAAGACAATCGTAAAGGGGTTTATGTTGCACAAAGTAAATGAAACGTGTAGGTTTTGTATAGGTGGGCGAGGAGCTCACTCCACCAGTACAGTGGTACTGACACCCACACAGTGTTTATGTGCAGGCACAGGTAGAAGCTCGTGGTGCGGGGCTCGCTTGGATGCGTCGAGGCACGGAGTTCCTTGGCAATTCGAAGCGTGCGACCGGGTGAAGAAAGACTTATATGGGACATAATATATGGATATCGCCTTCCGAAGCTTCCGCTGGATCGATAATATGTATCGAGAGATGAGAGAGAGCTGAGCGATTTGTAATGTGAGACGAGTGTATTTGAGTGATTGTAATCTTGGCCTTGTGCCCCCAATGTAACCGTTGTTTCAATATCAATAAAAGAGCTTCTTTGAATAACTTGTGTTTGTTCTAAATTTCTGCTGCGTGTTCAATGTCTCTGCTCGGGACTTCTGTGCGACGACCCCGTCGCAGCCGCTGTAATCGGCCGTTATGGAACCCGCCTTGTACGAGCGCAATCTAGGCTCGTGCGGCATCATGCCTTAGCGAGGACGATCGCTCCTACGGGAGCGGGGCATGACATAATGGTATCAGAGCACGGCTTTACGTCCTTGGACTATCGATTGAATTCTTTAACTCGTTGTTTCCGCGAACTCTGAATTGTGCTTCCGCAAGTTGATATCGTTGGTGTGCTCTCTCTCAAACGTCCCTCGGCATGTCCATACAATAAGTCTAATATTTTCGAAAGCTCGTACAAGCGTTCAATCGATCTAATCGATAGGTGGTGGCCTTTGGGCCGAACGGTGCCGACCTTGAGTTGTTAGAAAATGCGTGCTAAAGTTAGCAAGTCGTGTGCGTGTCTAACGAGTCCTATGTCGACATTATAAAATGAGCACGCAAAGTCGGAGTATAGTCCATACGGGATGGTTATGCATATGGCCTTTTGGCTAAGTTGTGTTTCGTATCGCGCACCTCGACTTATTGGTGCAAACGAATTGCGAGTGATATCAAGTATCGCTCGATCGGGAATGGAAATACACTTGGAGTGTATATCGATAGAAACGTTATCAGACTAACGCTTAGGCGTACACGAAGGATTGATTGGGATTTGAGGATTGTGCGAAGGACTTAGTGCGTCGATACGAACGTGATTGAGGACTAGATCGGATGGCTCGAACCCGAGTGGTGTATGGACGTTATAGAAATTGTTCGAGCGGAACCAGAGGAGTTACGGATAGTACGAGTATGTCGACAAGCGATGATATCGCAAAGCCTTAGAACGAGTAGCGCTTAGATGGTCTTGATTCGAGAGTCGCAAACGTGATACCGTTCGAACGATTTGTAAACGATAGTGCGAATTACAAAATGGTTGAATAGAAATTCTAAACGATAGAATAAATGGATGACTTGATTGAAGAAATTGATACGGATAGTATACGAAAAGTTAGCACGACGGAAAGATAGCGTGCATGAAAAGTTAAAATTTGAAGTTACGCAAACGACTCTGAGGATTGAAATCGATGTGCTCGATGGTTTGAGTCAGCAAGGAATGATGCGAATTGAGGAAATACGTAGTCGATGACTTAAGATAGACGGATGAACGATACGTGATTTCGGATTTGAACGAATGGATCTTGTAAACGATTCGAGGAGATTATCCAGCCGGACGATAGCATCATTCGTACGACTCGAAGTTCGTTGCAAAAGAAGATCGTCAGGTTACGTATCTCATCGATGGTATTGAGGCGTATCATCGATATACGATAACTCGGGGGTACTCTGACACGGTGAATAACGATCGTACAAGTGTTATCGTTCTGAGGGATGCAATACTTAGGACTTTGGATGAAACAATTGTTGGGTGAAAGAGATCGAGTCTTGATGGTTGCGCGGATAACCACAGCGTCGACGATCTTGTCTTGTGCGAGCGCGACTCTAGCCTCGCACATGCGTTGCATCAGATTTTGGGCGATCGTTCCACGTGAGCGCTGACATGGTGATTCATGTCGCGGGAATGATCGGATTTAGAACATCAGGATGCGACAACTTTGGTTGTCCTGACTTGTCGGTTTGATGCGAAGGAAAAATTTGAGGATGTTAGGACTTATGATTGACGAATGAATGGAAACTTGAGGATTGAGTAGGTCCAATCCGTGCATCGAGAATGAACTAGTCTAGACACGAAACAAGAGTTACACCCCGATGAGAATGATTATTCCGCGGGAGCGTTGCGTGGTGATTCATGAACCACCGTGGATAATCGGACTCGCGTGAGATCGGAGCGTGGCATACCGTTAAGTCAGACGACTTTGTGATCGATTACGTGAATCGAAATAGATGATTACGGAAACGTGGAATATGAATTACGGTTTAGAGAGAAAATTGTGTCGTAGTGTACTTGACTTGGAATGAATGATAGGCGGATTATGCCGAACGTGTTTAAAGAGATAGACTATACGAAACGGCTTGATGAACGAACGATATTGATATGACGTAAAATTTGTTGAAACGTGAGTTATCGTAGGATGGCTTTACCGAACGATTCGTACCCCGTGCTACGAATATTGGGATGTGCGTAGGGAATCGATGCTCGATGTTTAGAAATCAGAGTGATGCGAGCTTGGGTAGAAAACCCCGTACCAACGATTTGGTTTGACCTTAGGATGGGGTCAGTGTTGATATCGTTGTTTGGGAACTATGATTCCAGTACTGACGAAAAGATAAAGCCTAGCGGTTAGGCAGGCATTCGAGCGCGAAGCGATAGGTGTTACGGATGCACCACTGCGAGTCTCGGCTGACATGCACGTATATCAGGGATGCCCGAATATGTGCACGATCCGACTCGAGTGGTGATGGCGGATTCTCTATCATGAGGCTTGGCTGAAATGCATGTATTTTGGGGACGCCTGGAATATGTGCACGATCCAACTAAGTGATACGTTGAATCAAGTGAGACTTGAGGAACGAGAAAATATCGAGGATTTTGAAATCGTGAGTTTCGAAGAAATGTTGGTGATAATACGATCATTGATTTGAAACGAATTCGAATGTTGGTTGATCGATTAGTGTGCCTTACGACTAAGTTAGCGATAGCACGAGCGTGGCTCCAAATCGAAGAAACGCGTAGACGAAATGTGTACGATTGAATCTTGGCCATAGAAATGTAGGATGGCTTGCCTTCAGGAAAGTCTCGAGGACGAGACTTGTTCTGAGTGGTGTATGTTGTAGTGCCCCGTCCCGCAAAGTCAATCGGAGGAATCGAAACGCCGACGGCGTTCGGACTTGGCCTTACCACGGCGACTCGAAGACATCGCTCAGGTGGGGGAGATTCGGTGAACTTGCCTCATCTCTGCCTTCACTTAATAATTCGTGTGGTTTCAACTTGCACAAGTAGGCTAATATAAAAGCTACGAACGCACATAGTTAAGGGAATAATCCCGACCCGTCGGAATGTCTTAGAACATGGAATATGGTCCCACGGTCTCAATAGAAGTCGGCTCAGCGTGCTTTAAAATGACACTCGGTCCTTCGTCCCGGGGCTTGGGAGAAGGAAAGTTGGTATTCGACACAAACGATGAGTTAGCCTAAGTCATAGGCGTCGCCCGCGTAAATGCTCGATAAAGCATGCACGTTTCTACTGCACAAGGCTTGGCATAGCCATGGTTCGTCCCTCGAGTTAAGTTGTAGGCTTAAATAAGTTAGGCAAAGTTATGCCGATCGACCTAAGTCATTCTAAGTGCTATCCCGCTCATTCTGCGGTTGTCAAGTTAAATATTCCCACGATCTCAAGGCCCGTCATATAACGTATGACTTGGGTGATAACGTCGCGTAAGACAGAAGTCAGTTACAGGCACGAGCCACGATTGGCACGATGTAAAGTTAGCCACGGTCCATGGCACTTAAGGAACACATTTGTTCAAGTTAAGTTGGAAGGCTACGTAGTAGTCGTTCCCTCGAGTTCAAAGGTGTTTCGAGGCGATCCCTCGGTTGGGAGTCTCGCGTTCCTAACCACGTTGAGTATTCGAGGCGGTCCCTCGGTTGGGAGTCTCGCGTTTCTATCCACGTTGAGTTTCGAGGCGGTCCCTCGGTTGGGAGTCTCGCGTTCCTATCCACGTTAAGAAGTTCGAGGCGATCCCTCGGTTGGGAGTCTCGCGGTCCCGAGACACGTTATGCCAAGTGTGATTCGGAGCACGAGTTGCTAAGTATAGTTCCGGTCGTACCAACAAGTAGGCCATGCATTTACGTGAGTCTAGATGTCTCGTAGGTGCGTGGTCATTAGACACCTTGTCGATAAGGATTTCTGCCTAGACTGGTTATACGCCGGGGCACCGGGCCCAGTCATCCTAGGGGGTAGACGTTATAGCAACGCATGCTTTTATTGCGTGGGTAGTCGGGGGCTTTCCATGGGGCTAGCTACCTTGCATCGAAGGACCCGCCGTCTACCCGAGCTATGTCCGCGATGGCTTGTCATGCCAGTGGCCTTTCATATAGATAATTGGCGTGCTAAGCGGCGAATCCGCATGCACGGCGTCGGTCGTAACAAAGGAAGCGTAAGCACGGTATGCGATGTGTTGTGAAATGTGTGCTCGGTTGCACCAAAGTGTTATAAAGACTACGATTCGGCTATACGTAAAGACACGTGCTTCGGTACGAGATACGTTATCGTACTTGAGTTCTCAACATCGGTTCCACAAGTTGGGTTATACGTTTCGAGTTAAGTCGAGAAGGGCCGTAGGGCAAGTATTTGACACGACCCAGTCGTTACGTCCAAGAGTATATTACGAAAGACAAGTATGAGTCGGTACGTTGACAATGCAAGCACGAGGCAAGGTATGGGTACGTTATTAGTGCAAGGCACGAAGATGGTCTAAAGACACTAAATAGGCCGAGCGTCGGTCCTAAAATCGATCCTAAGGCAAGATTAGAAAGACAATCGTAAAGGGGTTTATGTTGCACAAAGTAAATGAAACGTGTAGGTTTTGTATGGGTGGGCGAGGAGCTCACTCCACCAGTACAGTGGTACTGACACCCACACAGTGTTTATGTGCAGGCACAGGTAGAAGCTCGTGGTGCGGGGCTCGCTTGGATGCGTCGAGGCACGGAGTTCCTTGGCAATTTGAAGCGTACGACCGGGTGAAGAAAGACTTATATGGGACATAATGTATGGATATCGCCTTCCGAAGCTTCCGCTGGATCGACAATATATATCGAGAGATGAGAGAGAGCTGAGCGATTTGTAATGTGAGACGAGTGTATTTGAGTGATTGTAATCTTGGCCTTGTGCCCCCAATGTAACCGTTGTTTCAATATCAATAAAAGAGCTTCTTTGAATAACTTGTGTTTGTTCTAAATTTCCGCTGCGTGTTCAATGTCTCTGCTCGGGACTTCTGTGCGACGACCCCGTCGCAGCCGCTGTAATCGGCCGTTATGGAACCCGCCTTGCACGAGCGCAATCTAGGCTCGTGCGGCATCACGCCTTAGCGAGGACGATCGCTCCTACGGGAGCGGGGCATGACAATAGCTAAGCCAGTCCATCCCCAATATGATATCATAACCGGGGAGTGGCATCACAAAGAATCGTCCCCTGAACTCTCTCCCGGCTATAAAAGTAGAACATCTATAGATAGCTCTAATAGGCACTGGTCCTCCTCCCGTCATCACTCTACTAATCTTCGCAGTAGGTGTAGATACTAGATGGTGTTTATGCATAAACTCTAATGATAGGAAGCTATGAGATGCACCAGAATCAAACAAACATAGAGCTAGAAAAGTATACAAATAAACATGACCTGTGATGACGTCAGCTAAGTAATCTGGCTCCGAAACCTGCTCCGGCTCTGGCTCAAGGGCTAGGCTATAAACCTTCTCCTGAGGTCCCTTCTGCTACTGCAGATGCTGCCCAAACCTCTGTTGCTGAGTCGGGAGTGGTCCTCTAGGCTTCGCTGCTGGGCAGTTCCGAAGCTGATGGGTGGCAGACCCACAAGCCAAATACTGACCCAACCTCTTCCTGCAGACGGCGAAGTCATGACCTGGTCTTCCGCAGAAAGAACATATAGCTTCCTTCTGCTGCTGGTGCTGTCGGGGTCCCGGGGCTCTAACTGGCAGGGTCTGATGATGTGGTGTAGGGGGACGGTAAGTCTGCTGGTGCGGCATCGGTGCTCTCTACAGGAAAGCCTGACGCTTGGACGGTCCCTCATGATGTACAGAAGTCGGCCTCTTGCTAGACAGAAGACGCTCCTCAATGCTCCGGGCCAACTCTAGGCTTTTGTAGTAGTCAGTCGTACCGTTCGCCACTATAAGAATGCCGATGTTTGGAACTAGACCATGGCAAAACCTACGGGTCATCTCCTCTGGATCTGCAACCAGACTAGGAGCGAAACGGCTCAGGCGACTAAACTCTGCCGCATACTCATCAACAGAACGGTTCCCCTCCATGGCTACTCTAGCAGTGGTCGAGAAGAATTTCTTCTTGAACTGGGTCTTGAACTGATCCCAAGTGGCTCTCCCTCTCGCAAACAACGGCTCATTCCGGAACCAGACTCCTGCCAAGTCTATCAGCAAAAATCCCACTGTCTCGACCTGGAGGTCACCCGGCATCCTAACTCCAAGAAGCTTTCTCTCTACCGAGTCTAGCTAGTCATCTGCTACTACTATACCCTCAGTCCCTGAGAACTCCTTGAGATTCAGACCCATGAAGTCCTTGATCGTCTCCGCTCTCTGCCGTGGCTCTACAGGTGGTGGGACCACGGTACGTTCCTCAGAACGCTCCATGCTCTGGCGGAGTAGGATAGTCTGCTCCTGATGGGTTGTTAGGAACCCCTGAATCATAGTGAGCAGCTGGTTCCCGTCGAGTGTGACGGAAGCCTGGATAGGTATGGTGATAGGGGGTGGTGGAAGTATCGGGGCCTGCTGGGACTGTGATGTGGACGGTGGTGGAGGTATCTGGGTCTGTGGATCTGTGGAGTGAAGGAATGTGGTAGGTGGAGGTGGGGGTGTATCAGTCAACTGGTCAGCTGACTGGATAGGGAGTGTGCCATTCTCAGGTGTGACGTATTGGGATGAACGAGTAAGCACCATCTAATTACAATAAAAAGGACTTATAAGGACTTGTTTAAAGTAAGCAATCATAGGCAAGAAAATCTAATTATAATAGCAAGCATGTGATGTATTTCCTATGTTGCAATCCTAGCATTCCTCTAGGTGTTCTTAGCGTCATTCCTAATGTTGTCTAATTACCTTAAGTTCCTAATTGCAGGCATGCTTGGTACAATAACGTAACCAAATAATTTAGTCAGGACCTGCATGGACCACCACTAAAAACATGTCACGACCCGCTACCCAAATTGTTGGGCCAGGCCGAGTCATGCCCAGCCTACGTTTGAGATAAAACGTAGTAAGCTGTTCTAAAGACAACAGGATAAGACTAAATGTGCTAACAGTTCTATAAGTGAATAAAAGTCATAAATGCTCCAAACACAAAAGTTGTCACATATAGTAAAATGTCCAAAGTACAAGTCTGAAATGTAAAACTGGATACATGTCCAGTTACAAAATACGTAGTCTAATACATGACTACTCTCAAAAGTCTAAAGTAAAAAGATAACTAGGCGATGTTCCCTGCAGGAACATCCTCGTAAAGCAAGGCCAGGTCTTCGGCAGTATCTCCATAATATGAGTCGCAGAGTAACTCCTCCTCAGTAAGGACACCTACAACGTTATCCTGTCAGGATGGGAGCAAGTACTGAATCTAACAAACTAGCATATGAAACATGAAAATGAACATAAGAGGAATAACTGGAAACATGGCATCACACAATCTATCATGGCAAGGATACATATGTCATAGAGACAGATGTATATGTAATGTTTAAAACTGTAGTAGGTACATGATCGGTCAATAGATGTACAATGTGCAGGGGCACATAATGAAATATACTTTCGTACAAGTGTAAAGGCGATAGATGTACATACGCACAAATACAGCTTTGAGATAAAAGCCTACGGCGCAGTAACATATAAAATAAAACTTTGCTCGGTACTGTAGAGGGGGTATGATCACGTACACTACTATCAGTTTCCCCATAACCTAGGTTCTAATCATGTGAGAGATACATAAAGACTGTTCTAAACATAGTAGTAATGGAAAGTACAACATGTGATATTTTAACTTGCTACCCCAAGGATCAGCATTTAACATGGTTGGATTAGCAGTTCATTTATGTGACAATATGTAAAGTTTGTAGAAAGTACTTGCCTCTAGTAAAGCAAAGCAAAGCAAGCTGTGATAAAAGTGCTATAGATGTCTGGTAACTCGTCACTGTAGAAATAAATACATAAACTTAGTTTTTACACTAAGCTAAAATACTAGGATACTAATTGGTGCAACACGACTTGTGACTGGGCACCTATCCAAAATGATGACTTTGGCATAGGAGACCAATGTGGGGTGACATACTACATTAACTAACTTTCTAGGGTCTTTACACTAGTGAGGGGTGAGGTTCAACACGGCTAAAACTCAAAGTAACACAAAAAGTTACAAGTCGTAATTAATCAATAAATAAATCAAAAGATCATTGTGTTTCAATAATTTTTGAGATAGATAAAAAGCATATTTTTACATAAAATAAAGTACAAAAAAGAACCTTGTTAATTATAGAAATTTATTATAATTTTTCTGGATTTTATTAACCAGTACAAGTATTTTATAAAAATCAGTTTTCCTAAGTACACAAAAAATGAGTTTTGGTTTCATACGCCAAACTAGTGGCAAAACTGTAAATTAAATACTATAAAAATTATACTAAATTATTTAAATTAACATAGTATCTAAATACAATTTTTCTATAATTTTAATGGTACTTAAAGTATTTTTTGAAATCTAAAAACAGCATTGCACACAAATAAAATTAAATAATTAATTATCTGCGTATTTTGTCCATGTATATAAGTTGAACCAAAAATCAAATACAGGACCCAAGGCCATGAATCAAGTCCAATATGAGTTGTACAGGTCTTGAATGTGTGAAAACACATTTGGGCCCAAAAACCTATGCTAGGCTTGGACACCAAATGGTTGCAGTAATTTAAATATACTAAAATACAAATTGGTAAAAGTGCAAATTAAATATTAATGTTTTAATAAGGTAAAATTATACATAGTAGTTATAAAAATATGACAATTATTTTATAAAGATAATTTACACTAGGTAGAGTGAAAAACATATATAAAATGTATGTCTACAATATTTATATTTACATATAAATATATAGACATTTACTTAATGGATATATACATACATATATTAAAAATACATATATATATATATATATATATATATATATATATATATATATATATATATATATATATATATATATATATAAAAGAAAAATACTTAACTATAAAGTATATATATATATATATATATATATATATATATACAAATATTGTATACATATATATAATAGTATATACATAATAATATATATACACATGAACATATATACATATATGTACATAAATACATATATATACATATACATACATATTATAATAAAGTACTAAATATAACATATATATATATATATATATATATATATATATATATATATATATATATATATATATATATATATAAATACAATATAATAATACATATATATATATATATATATATATATATATATATATATATATATATATATATATATATAAATAACAGAAAAAAAAGAAAAAGAAAAAGGAAAAGAAAAAGAAAAAGAAATGGAAACAGCAGTAAGGGGGGCTCGAACCCGAGCCAGAGAGCGCGCGGGGGGGGGGGGGGGGGGAGGGTTAGACTAGGTCGGGTTGGCCAGGGGGTCAGCCCGAGGGTTGTGTTAGAGTTAGGTTTAGGTTAATTTTATTCAGGTTTAAGCAATTTAAATAATAAAAAAATATAAATACAGCCCTGTGTCCTGACAGTTAGGGACACAGGAATCCACGTGTCCGTGCTATGCACGACACGTACGAGTTCAGTCTCGCATGTCCGAGCACTGGGTTAGGGTCGTCGTGTCCTGACGAGTCACGTATGTGACAGTTAGGGACACAGGAATCCACGTGTCCGTGCTATGCACGACACGTACGAGTTCAGTCTCGCGTGTCCGAGCACTGGGTTAGGGTCGTCGTGTCCTGACGAGTCACGTATGTGAAAACGAGACACGCACGACACGATTCGAGTTCTGCTACTCACGTGTCCGACGGTTGGGGGAGTTTCGGGTGTGCTGGCCGGCGGAGGAGGCGTCGGGGCAGTGGCGCTCCGGTGGCGCTGCGGTCGTCTCGTCGCGGCGCGTCGAATGGCGGTGGTGGCGACCGACAACGATGGTCGGTGAGGCGGCGCTAGGGTACGCCGGAGTTAGGGTTTAGGACCTAGGGTTTTCGCCGGAGAAGAAGCTCTACGGTGGTCGAGGGTGGTCGTGGTAGTGGTTTACGGTTAGGGCTCGGTCTGGGAAAGAAGGGGGGTTTTATAGGCTGGTTGAGTCGGTCGGGAGGTCGTGCGCTGGCCGAAAATGGCGGCTGGTCGTCGGGGCCAGGTGGCCGAGGTCGTGGGGGGGGGGGGGGGGGGGGGGGGGGGGTGACGTCGGTTTAGCATAGGGCCCCTAGAGTTTTGGTTATTACAACTAGGCCCCTAACAGAGTCTAAATGCAAATACAATTTGCATTCCACACTTGAAAACATTTAATTAATTACAAACTGATATTGTAACAATTCTAATAATTACAAAACCATATTAAAATAATTCTAATATTTACAAAATAATATTTTAACAATCTAATTAATTGCAAAAGTCAATTAAAACATTTTAAAAATTATAAATTGATATTTTTTGTATTTAAAATTTATTTAAAACTCATTTAAAAATTCTAGAAAAATTCCTAAAAATTATAATAAATATTTTAAGGCTAAAAATGACATTAATAATTAATTAACACTAATTAAATAATTTTTAAAAAACAGGGGCTTACATTGCCAGCTTCACGCCGACTTTATCCATACACCATCGGAACCACTACATCCTACGGTCGCTTCCTGGCCCTTTGAAGCTTGGGGCGTAGACATTGTGGGACCTATCACCCCTCCTTCATCGAGGGGACACCGCTTCATCCTAGCCATGATCGACTACTTCTCCAAATGGGCAGAAGCAGTTCCACTGACGGAAGTAAAAAGCTCTAGGATGATCAGCTTCATCAAGCATCATGTCATCTGCCGTTTCGGGATACCCCATAGGATCATCTACGACAATGGTCCACAGTTCATCAGCCATGTTTTCAGCAGATTCTGTGACAAGAATCGTATTCAGAACGTGGCATCAACTGCCTACAATCCGGCAGCGAACGGGTTGGCCGAGGCTTTTAACAAGACTATCGTCAGGCTACTCAAAAAGGTCGTGTCATCCAACAAACACGACTGGGACAAAAAGCTCGGCGAATGCCTTTGGGCCTACCGTACAACGGTACGGACTCCTACGGGCAACACACCATTCTCATTAGTCTACGGGAGCGAAGCGATACTGCCTCTTGAGATCCAGATACCCTCACTCCGTGTAGCGATCATAAATCAATTGACAGAAGAAGACAATCAATGCTGCCGTCTGCGAGAATTGGAGGCACTTGACGAAAAACGTCTTCTAGCTCAGCAGCGCATTGAACTCTATCATGCCCGTATATCACAGGCTTTCAACAAAAAGGTCAAGCAGAGGACTTTCCAAGTAGGCGACCTGGTCCTGGCAGTCAGGAGGCTGATGGTGTTGACTCACAAAACACCAGAAAAGTTTGAGCCCAAGTGGGAGAGACCTTTCATCATAGAGACGGTATAATCAAACGGTGCTTACCGCCTCGCCCGACCAAACGGGGACTTGTTCATGATGCCCATCAATTGCAAGTTCCTAAAGAAGTACTACTCTTGACGTCTTTCAGATATGTACTTCCATCTCTACCTAGCAAGGGAATCAGTGGACCTGATCATCAGAGCTCACATACACCTCCCTTTCATAAAATCTTATGCTTTCGGAACCCAGTTGTTCCGTGGCATTCTATCTCTAGTAGAAGAACAACCACGTCCACATTACCTCTGAGTTGCTCCTCTACACCCTGCAAAGCGAAATCGTACACTACGTAGGACTGTGCTACTTATCATATTTACCATGTCCATATTTTCTCTGAGTAAACATCCCGTACAGACAACTCCTGTGTTGCCGTACATCGATTGCAGAACTTCCTTGTCCATATTACCTCTGAGTAGTTCCGCGTATCCCCCCAGAGTCACTCCTACCACGTCCATAACACCTCTGAGTAGGAAGATTCCGTCAGTTGAACCCCATATTTGCCACGTCCACATTACCTCTGAGCAAACATGTCGGTCATCTCCAACTTATTATCTGTACCTAAAAACCAAGGTGCGCAAAAGATAATAGGTCCACACAAATCACTAGTTTATGACAGTAAAAATGAACACACCAGAAAATTCATTATTTTGCACTCAAAAGTAAATGATTACATCCCCAGCAAAGTTGCCAAATATATATATATATATATATATATATATATATATATATATATATTAAAAAAAATATATATATATATATATATATATATATATATATATATATATAACAAAAAAATATATATATATATATAACAAAAAGAAAGAGAGACTACAAATCCCTAAGCATCATTGGGATTTGCAGAAAGCTCTTCGACCCGATGCTCCAAGTCTTCAGCCCGAGTCCCCACAGTCGCCAAAACTCGGCGTTCAGCTTCTTAACGCATCGCTTCCACAGCCTCAGGAGCAATATCATTCTCGTGCTTAGCGTCCAACTCTTGCCGCTGGCAGATCAGAGAAAGGATATGGCGGGTAACAACTGCTTCTTCCTCCTTAGACGATACGTGCTCAGCCTGGGCTCGCTCAGCATCTAACAAAAGTTGGGCCCGCTGGTCTTCAAGAAGACGAATCTTGGCTGTGACCTCCGCTATACTAGCATCCAATAAGGCCCGCAGCTCCAGCCTCAGCTTCGGCCACCTCGCGGTCCCAGATGGCCACTGTGGCCTGATAGGACGACTCAACTTTAGCTATTAATTTCTCCTTCTCTGCTTCTATCAGAGCAGAAAAGTTATTTCGCCGAATACTCTGAAGTTCAGAAAGATGCTGGTCGAGCTCAGCCACCGACGCCTCCAGAATCTCAGCCATATGATCATGGCCCCGGTGGGAACGTATCAGGCCAATGTGAGGGAGCGCCATGGCTTTCACCATCATGAAATTCCCATTCGCATTCAGCACTGTCGTTACGCCCTTCTGCAGCATTTTATACACTACCTCAACGGCAAACTACACATACTCATCCTCATCAGCCAACACTTGAGGCGTCATAGTAGGAGTTGGAGGAGTTACTGTGGACGGCGGACCTGAAGAAGACCCACCAACCTCAATCTGCAAGGCTGGAACCTCAACAACAGCGGACCCTCCCCCGTCGGGGACTTGAATTTCGTTGCTAGCCCGAGGATCCAAAAGGATGGAAGGAGCCGAATGGGGTGTCGATATCGTCCCCCAAGTAGGAGGAACTACAGAGGGTTCTTGCACCAGCAAACCCTTACCCTTTTCAAGACCACCGACGTCTAGAGTTCTACCTGTAGCCAGCACAGGGCCTTCCTCCTCCGACAAGGCAGCAGGATCAGCACCCATTTCCTGACTCCGCATTTCCTCTGGAGTCGGGCTCGACAGACGAGTCGTGCCTCCTTTATCAAAACCCTATACGGGAATGGAGTCTGCCAGTACCTCCTGGGTGATAGCCAGCTCGGCTTCCACTGCTGGGTCTGGGGTAGGGCTCGGTAACGGTGTGGCTGACCTCCCTTCATCATGACGAGGAGATAAATCACCCCTCTCCTCTGACACAACCGTGTCTTTTACTCCTGCTGCAGGCTCAGGGACCTCTGGAGGAACGTCATCCGAAGAAGACGAACTCCATTCCTCTTCCTCATCCGGAAGCACCGCTTCTGCTGGAACCTCGATACCAGAAGCCCCTACGGCAACTTGTATCTCTACATAAGTCAGATCATCAGGGTTCTCCCCCACGGGAGACATCACAATCGGCAGAATACGCTCATCAGATGAGCCCGCCACCTTTGGTTTTCTAGCACCCGATTTCGGAGCTCGGGGTCTCCTCTTCAATGGCTCCTACAAAAAAAAAAACTAGTATCACTTGAAAAGAAGCTTTAACGCATCATCAGGACTCGAAGTCCATGTACGTCAGCAAGAAGCTTCAGCGCATCAACAGGACTCGAAGTCCATGCGCGTCAGCAAGAAGCTTCAGCACATCATCAGGACTCGAAGTCCATGCCCGTCAGCAAGAAGCTTCAGCGCATCATCAGGACTCGAAGTCCATGCGCGTCAGCAAGAAGCATCAGCACATCATCAAGACTCAAGGTCCATGCGCGTCAGCGTATGTGAGTCCTAAAACGATTTTTCTTCTTAGGTACAAAAAGGTACGGCAAAGAATGACAAACCCACCAATCACCGCCGGCCGAACGTCGACGGGCGTCCGGGGGACATCATCAACATCAGCCTCCGCAGGCTCTTTTGCTTTGCTTCGTCCTCGGCCAGCACCACCGCGAGGAGTTTTGGGAGCCACCTCGTAAAAAGAAGTTAGGGTTTTTTGAAAGAAGAACTCTAAAAAAGAAGAAAGCAAAGAGAAGAAGAACTCTCCCTCTCCATCAGATGCCTATTTATAGGCTTGGGCATACGCGAAAACCGATGAAGAGTGACGTCAGCCACCGCTTGGGGTTCTGCAAAATGATAACCGCAAATAATCCAAAAAGATCATCACTAATCTTTTTTGTTTATTTCGAAGCGTTATCATCTGCATTTAAAACTGAGAGGAGCATACGCCTTATCACAGATGCGCGAAGCAATCATGCGCCCCGAAGAGTCATGCGCCCCATTGGAGACCCTACCATGCTTCTTATTCAAAGTATTCTAAAACTTGACGAAAAGTTTTGAAAACTTTGAAGGGGGTCTTGTAGAAGCATGGAATTTCAGGCGCATCTATAGACCAGAATTCCTATGTGCTTAACACTACTCAAACATGCGCCAGGGAGCTCAGACGAAGTACTTGGCACAGCAAAGGACAACAAAAGTATAGACATCAAAAGAAGAGTTTTATTTCATATAAAAGTCTATTACATGTCTAAAGAAAGGCTTTACAAGGGAAAACTTCTACAAAAAGAAAGATCCTAAGACTACAGCCAGGCGCAGCAAACTGCCATGCGCCCCATGCCAGGCGCATCATCCGTCTGGCGCATCTCTTCAGCATCTCAGACAGGCACGTCTCTTCAGCGTCTCAGTTAGGCGCATCACGAAGTCTCAGCATATGCACTCTACTTCGATTTTGAGCATAACAAGAGTGGGCGATCAACCCCACTCTAGATGGAGGAAGAGCTCTCCAAAGCCCAAGGAAGAGAAGAGCACCGTAATTCCGATCTGCGGCTCTTCCGACATAACGGAGACGGAACTCGAGTATCCCGATCTTTAGATGCAACAGGCACCTTCCGGCATAACGGAGACGGAACTCGACTCGACACATTTTCACCCTCGGGAGCATCTTGTCAACAGAATGAACTCGAACGAAGAAGTTCATCTCCATTCGGGAAGACGGGAGAAAACGAGAAGCAAACTCTCTCCCTGCTACTATTTATACGCCGTGCAAATCAAACCCATGCACCAAGTGGCAGGCTCTCCGAATCTCGTATAATGAATTTTCATTTATGGTGATGAAGTGTCCCCTCGAATTCAGCCAAGTCAAAACGGCTATTTAAAGCACTCGAAGAACTCCACAGTCGGACCAATGAAAGATGCGTCATGCAACAGATACGCCGGTCATTACGCACATCATACAGACGCGTCCATCAGTACCAAGCACCTCATAAGGATACGCCCCATGCGTCCCCATGCGCCTAGTAGAACGCAGATCAATGTGCCCACTCAAAAGCGCATCACCCGTCAAGAGCATTAAAAGCTGAAGTATGATACGACAGCAGCCATGCCTCAATGACAGAGCAGTAATAGCTTTTACAGAAAATAAAGCGTCGCTGACGTCAGCGTCATCATGACTTTCCACTGACGATTACAAGCCACGTGGTCGATCAACCACTAGCATGCGCCTCAAAAGCCATGCGCCTAGACTGGTTCATGACTCCTGAAGGTTACGAGCCAAACTCTTCTCATGCGCCCGATCCTAGATGCATCCTGTCAGATCACTCTCCACCAAATTTGAGATCTTTGAGCTACGGACATGCGTACGTATCCCTTGACTCATTTCAATCCACGAAGGGGTGCTAACCACCCAAGATCTCAGCAACCGAAGAATTCTCTCAGTCGCCACGTGTCAACTCTTCCGCAGCACCACAGGCACAACAGGAAGGATTTAATCCCCGAATCAGGGCGTATCAACCATGTGCCCCCGTCAGCATCAGCCACGTGGCATTCCTACGACCAGGCGCATCTGACATATGTGCACATGAGCAGCCAGCCTGTAAGCTATAAATAGAGGGATCATTTTCTTTTTTCGGACACACACATAGAGATATACAGACATACACCGTCAAAGACAGAGGTAACCAGATCATCAGAGTTACAGAGACGCACATCTACTCATAGAGATCGGAAGAGACACTCAACGTCTTCTTCCCCTTCGCAAGCTCCGGCATCCAGAGCAATCCAGACCTTCAGAGAACCAAAAACCGTCGTCAGATCGTCAACGGAGTCAACGCATTACCACTCGCTCCACCGACACAGGACCCAGATAAAAACTAAAGTGTACTCCTAGGACTACATCTACTACCAAAATATATTGATTTAGCGACGGCCAGATTCGTCGCCCATCCGTCGGCAATCAGTATTAGCGACCGATCACTGACGGATCTTGGTCGAAATAATCCGTCGGCAATCAGCTCGTCGCTAATAAAGATCCGTCGCTAAGTAGTCGAAAAGCGACGGAATAGTGACAGCTTTTCGTCGTCACAATATGATGCATTAGCGACGACTTTCCGATGGTCTTTCGTCCATTTCGAGTATTAAATACTTAACTGTGTAGACGCTAGCGACAGATAGTCCGTCGGCAAACCGTCGTAACAGTGTATCAGAGGGTATTGTTCCGTCGCTATTCCGTCGATAGCCGTCGCTAACGTTCTGTACATCTATATACCACCAGAACCTTGCCGACGGATATTCCGTCGGCAGGTTGTCGCCATGCAAGATATGCCGTCGGCTGGCCGTCGAGCACCCGTCGCTAACTGGAAACAATTTCAAATCTCTAGTTAGCGACGGATATTCCGTCGAAAAGTAGTCGAAAACTGGAAATATCCGTCGCTAATCGGTCACTAGTCCGTCGTTAACTGAGTTTTTTTGAAAAAAAAATTACAGCGCTTTCCCTGTTCACAAAAATATGCGTAAACCAAACCAATATATAATGCACACCAATTATCCAACAATCATATAGACCAAATATATAATGCACACCAATTATCCAAGAATCACATAGACCAAATATGCACATACAAATTTAATGCATACCAAACCAAACCAAACCAATATAAAATAGACACCAATTATCCTGAAATTATAAACTAATATCCGTCGTTATAATCCGAAATTCCCACAAATATTCCAAACTTCCCACAAATATTCCAAATTTTCTTAATTACAATACTTCAAGGAGGAGGAGGAGTTCGATTATCCGGTGGTGGTAATCCCTCCTGCGTCCGACGAAAATACTGCTCCACTAGGTACGACAGCAAGCCTTCAAAGATACTGCTCGGAAGTCGGCGTAGCTGTTCTGGCGACATGAGATAAAGGAGTACCGTCACAGTCGGAGACGGTACCAGTGGGGCAGCAGGGTTGAAAGAAAGATGACCGACGGAAGAAGGACCGGGAGCAGCAGTCGACGGATCGGCACCAGTAGAAGACGGACCGACACCAGCAGCAGACGGACCGACAGCAGCAGACGGAGGCGAAAAGTACGTGGCAATTTGCTCCCGTAAGGACGACACCGCCTCGTGCAGCTGCATAAGCTGCGACCTAACATCATCGTCTGTCGGGGCCGCGGGAGGAGGCGATGTCGGTAGAAATCTCTGAGTCGCCATGTGCAACGGCCCTAGGGAGCCGACTCCGTACATGTGCCCTTTCTTAAAGTCACGGATGGTATCTACGAACAAGTCGTTGCGAGCGGCCAAAGAAGAGGGCGTCCGGGCGGGCGTCGTTTCACCGACATCCTCGGTGTCAGTTAACTGAGCCCGACTAAGGGCCTCATGATACGCAGCCTATCAAATGAATGTGTTTATATTATAAGATTTACTTAAGTTGTAATCTAAATCCTATGTTTCACTAAGTTAAGTGTGAATCCTAAGTTTACCTAAGTTATAGTCCGAATACTTTTAATTCTAACGTAAATCTCATAAACATAAGTACTTACACCAGTCTCCTTGGCCCTCTCGTCGACGAAGCTCCCGTCCTTCCATCTCTTGTGCGTATGCTGGAACACATCGTGCATGGTGACCGATTCTGGCGTCCTTTCCTCCTTCACCGCCCGTTGGATCTGCATACGAAATTTTCGTAGAACTTAATTAGCTCCGTATATTAATAATACATAATTCGATAGTAAAATAAATTTACGGTATCTCACCAGATCTGCAAGCGTCGCTACGTGGGGCCTTGATCCTCCCGTATGAAGTCCCGCGACCCGTCGGTTCGCCTTCGCCTTCTCCGATTTCTTCTTGTACGCAAGAGTATTCATCATATCTAAGAGGTCCTCATAATAGTCCTGCCGGATCCAATTCGGCCTCGTCTGCCCCATTTTCAGGTCATGAATCATATCCCGTATCTTCTTCGAGGCAGCGCTTCTGTAGGTCCTGCGGATCGCGTCCTCGCGATGGAGGGGGCCACCAGTACGTCGTCTAACATACAAATTTAATTATCACGTAATTTAAAAAATGGTTGATTAAAGAGTAACTAATAATTAACCAGAAGATATAGATATATACCCTCAACTCGTCGAGCCAGACGTACTTCAAGTTTGGGGGCACCGACGAAAAGTTGAGGTAGGGACCATGGAAGTTAGCCCTGATAATTTCTCCAAGAGCCCTGGCAACATTAAACGAAAAAAAATCTACAAAGAAGAAACGACTGGATTATTAACTTGAATAAATGAAAGAAATTTAATAAATTGTCTTAAATTTACTTACGAGGTCCCCGCGGGCCATAGCTCTCGTCGGAACTCGCCTCTCGGTCTCTCTGGTGCCGTCGGAGGATCCGCGGGTCCGCACATGTACTTCCCAGTAACCGGATGGAACCGAGTATGGGGGTACTCCGGGGCCCACTGTGCAGTAACTGGGGGATCCACTGGTGGATCCGCTGGTGGGTCCGATAGCGGAACGGATCCGCTAGTAGATCCAGACTCATGCCTCGATGAAGTTGTCTATCGGATATGGCCGATACCGAATCGATAAGTCCGGTACGAATCCTAGCTATACGGTCGATACATATCGGATAGGACGATACCAATTCGCTAAGGTCAATACCATCCGATACGACCTATACCAAACCGATATACCGATACTAATCTGCTACGATTGATACTGAGTACATACGGATACCGATATCGATACCGATACCGATAGTTCGATACCGATACCGATAGTGCGATATCGATACCGATAGTTCGATACCGATAGTGCGATACCGATACCGATAGTGCGATACCGATAGTTCGATACCGATACCGATAGTCCGATAGTCCGCTACCGATACCGATACCGATAGTTCGATACCGATACCGATAGTGCGATACCGATACCGATAGTGCAATACCGATAGTTCGATACCGATACCGATAGTCCGATAGTCCGCTAGCGATACCGATAGTTCGATACCGATACCGATAGTTCGATACCGATACCGATAGTGCGATATCGATACCGATAGTCCGATATCGATAGTGCGATACCGATACAGATAGTCCGATACCGATAGTTCGATAGTCTACTAAGTCCAAATGATTCCTCTTAAGCGTCGAGCATGTTATACACGGTTCAACTTGACGAGTCAGTAAATATATATATATATATATATATATATATATATATATATATATATATATATATATATATATATATATATATATATATATATCATGGTTTAAAGTATCGGCCGATACCGATCCGATACGGCCGATACCGATACGGTTTGGCATGTTCCGATCCGATACCGACCGATACCAAATATTGACCGATGCCGACATAGGGGTCTTTGTTCCGGTCAATTCGGCAAAGAAAATAAAACAGCATAGGAATAGTCCGATACCGATTCCGATACCGATATTGTGAACCTAGGTTGAAAGCATAATAAGGTTGTAAAAGCATGTAAAAGAATCCGATACTACCGATAATTATTTGTTTTCCAATACCAAAAAATCCGATACTCCGATCCGAAACTGTCGATACTACAGATATCGCCGATACCAATACTCATAGGAAAAGTCCGATACCGATTCCGATACCGATACTTTGAACCTTGATATATATATATATATATATATATATATATATATATATATATATATATATATATATATATATATATATATATATATATATATATATATATATATATATATATATATATATATATATAAAGCAATAGACTTTCTCATCCTATTTCTTAAACTAGGGTTTGTCATATTGCATTTTCTTTATATATATATATATATATATATATATATATATATATATATATATATATATATATATATATATATATATAAAGCAATAGACTTTCTCATCCTATTTCGTAAACTAGGATAATTACTACTACTTACACTTACAAACCCTAGCGTACCCCTCCCACCCCTCCCGCCGCCCCCCCAGCCCCGTGCTGCCCCGCGCGCACCACCCCTGCCGCCCCCCGCTGCCCAGGAGCGCGCTGCCCCCTGCCGCCCCGCGCGCGCCAGCGTACCCCTCCCACCCCCCGCCGCCCCCCACCCCCCGCCTCCCCCGTCGCCCACCAGCCCTCGACGCCCCCGGCCCGCTGCACCCACGACCACCGCGAGAGAGAGAGAGAGAGAGAGGATTACCTTTGAGGGAGAGAGAGGAGAGGTCGCCGATCACCGCCGCGGGAGAGAGAGAGAGGAGGGGGAGGTCGCCGACCGCCGCGGGAGAGAGAGAGAGAGAGAGAGAGAGAGAGAGAGAGAGAGGAGAGAGTAAAATTTGGGGGTAATGAAAAGTTTCCCCCGTCGTTTCAATTTAAGTTTGGGTCGTATATTTAACGACGAACTCGCGTCGGATTTTATCCGTCGCTAGTCCATCGCTCTTTTTGATACTTGCCGACGGAATATCCATCGCTACGTAGTCGAAGAATTGTCCCGCCACTTCTCCCAACAATTCCCGCCAAATAATCGACTGTATAGCGACGGCTGCTTATCCGTCACTATATCTCCGACGCCCTAGCGACGGATGAGCGACCTTTTCTTCCCCTTAAAATAAAATAAAAAATGTATCGGTTTGTCGTCGGTACTCTGTCGGCTATTTGCCATAAATCCGTCGCTAATGTGCCGTCGCTAATTGCCTGTATTTTGGTAGTGATCTAAGTCCTACATTGTAACACTGTTCTGTTTGTAATTGAAATTCCAATCAAAGATTTTAATGGCAAACAGAGTCGAAAAGCAATCAGAAAGTGCACTTGCCTGGGGTCCTTAGCTGGTGAAACGGACAATCCTTTTGGGTCCAGTATAGTTCGTTTGTCTAGGGTTGATAAAGAGATATGAATGCGATTAGCTATGATCAATGATAATCTAACGATCTAAGAGATTTTCTAACTTAGAGAAAAGAAAATTATTTAATTTAAAAATACGTATATGCTTTTAGAAAATATTTATAGCATATTAATATTAACCCTTATTAAGAAAATATTTATTTTATGAATATAAGTCCTTATTAGCAATTTTAGAAAGCAAGTAAAACCCAACAAATAAGCCCATTAAATAAATCCCAATTTTACTACTAAATAATCTAAAATAGTTTAAGCCCGCGAAAAATCTACCACCCAGCCTATCAACCAAGTGTTACACAACGATTGCAGCTCCATATTGTAATAGTCAAAATAATACGTGGTCTTAGAAGGTACTTTATAAATCCAATTATGTAATAATACCTTTAGAATCTATCAAGATGATAGCTAGAAAGTATTTATAATTTTATAAAACAATTTAAATAAAAACCCATATATGAAATAGGGTTCATATAAATATTATTTAAACCAATAATTATTTGCTTATGGCTTTATATGTAAATTTTATTAGTTGAAAGGGGGTTTGTGAAAACTTGCTTCTTATTTGAAAGACAAACAACAAGATTCCTTCTCATTACTTTAATCAAATATATATATATATATATATATATATATATATATATATATATATATATATATATATATATATATATATATATATTTGAAACTATAAAATCATGCTCTCTATTAAAAGCCAAATTGTGCCTCCAGCTTGGGTTAGAGGTAGTGCACTGACGCTACATATTGCACTTCCACTTACTAAAAGAATTAGCATGCCACTAATTCACGTATGGACCTTATATCCACACAAGAGAAGCAAATCATACTCCAATAATCAACATAATCATGAATTGTTAAAGTTACAATTCCAAAGAACTCGTCTACGGAAATCATATAAGTGCCGCCCACCCGTTCGGTCTCAACTATTACATAGCTCAATGAAGAGAACTTGGACTAATAATATTTTGTGAAGTTTGATGAGATTCTGAGTAAACAAAGAAAAGGAAAACTACAAATTATTCAGGACATTATTCTTTCTCCTGATCAACTATATTAAAGAAATAATTTTCACCAGTAGTTGCATATCTGGAAGACTATACTAACTAATGAGAACCTGCTTAGAAACCTGACATTTCACCATTATTTACTCCAAGAAACCGGACAGGCACGAAATATAATCATAAGATCTCCTACAATGCTAAACTGAATGACAAAAGCCTGTAACAATATCACAAATCAATGAAGCTACTAGAAAATAGAAGGAAAGAGCAACGAGTTGAAGAATAAAGAAGGGCAGTAACTTATTTGAGTTTTTCTGTAGTCGAACTCAATATTTATATTAGCCTATAACTCAACCAACAGGGAAGGGGACAAAAGGAGATTACCTATCTGTGCTTGGTTTGCTGTCTCTGCTCTTTTCTCACGCAACTGCACCTGAAACCGAAGGCACTGCTTGGTGTGGCAGATGGCTGGTGCTGACAAAGGAAATGGGAGGAGGTGGTCACTCCCCGATGACAGGATCGGCTCATGGTGATGAAGCGGCATGCTACCGCAGGCAGTTGTCGATCAAGGTCGGGTTGGGTACGCATATGAAGGGGACCTTGTGGCGTGCATGGGACAGTCGTACAGTTTGGCACGATCACGACAATGGCAAAAGGAAGACAAAAGGTTGCCTCCGAGGCGACGATGACGCAAGGCTCGCGGTCGAGGCCAGGAAAGCGTAGGGGTGTTGTCGTGGGTGATGGTGTTGCCGGAAGGCAGTGGGGTGCGCCGAAGTTATGGCACGGAGGTAGACCGTCTCCTTGGCAGAAGTGGGGAGAAAGGGGAGTGGTTTGGCAGGGACGGTAGCTTTGCAGCTAGGGTTTTTAGAGTCCTCTGCTACACAACTTTTTTATTATATATAAGAGAAAAATGGGTGGGGAACAATGTAAACTCATGTTAGGTTGGGCCCGGGCTTGATAAATAAAGCTTGGCTCACTTGTAAAAAGAAATTAAAGACGTAGAGTTGGGCTGGCCAAATATTGTATCATTTAGGATAAATGAGTTGCGGGTATAACAAGTTCTTTCATATATTAGAGTATACGAAATTCAAATATAAATAATATGTAGTGAAAATTATTATTGGCTTAATATAATTAAAAATAGGTGTAATTATAACTTATAGTAACTAGTACCTAAAATTTAAGAATGTGCAATATATATTTAAATTATAGGCAGCCTTCACTTGAAAAATACTTATATCCTGCTTAATTTTTTGCTAAAATAACATGGACATATATCATATTCTAACAAAATGTTTCTAAAAAATATCAAAATTCTCAATCAGGGTAAATATGAATTTTATATATATATATATATATATATATATATATATATATATATATATATATATATATATATATATATATATATATATATATATATATATATTTTTTATATATATATATATATATATATATATATATATATATATATATATATATATATATATATATATATATATATATATATATATATATATATTTTTTTTTTTTTTTTTCTCAATCAGGGTAAATATGAATTTTATATATATATATATATATATATATATATATATATATATATATATATATATATATATATATATATATATATATATATATATATATATATATACCCCCTGATTATAAGATATATATATATATATATATATATATATATATATATATATATATATATATATATATATATATATATATATATATATATATATATATATCTTATAATCAGGGGGTATATATATATATATATATATATATATATATATATATATATATATATATATATATATATATATATAATATATATATATACCCCCTGATTATAAGATATATATATATATATATATATATATATCTTATAATCAGGGGGTTTACATCAAACCCACCTTAGAAATAAATTCTTCCTCGAATTTGAGGACTATTAGGACAAGCGGCTTGGTTGATCGGTGAAAGAAAAAGTTTTGGGTACGAAAATATTGATCAAATAGGTGATAAGAGGAGGAAAGAGTCGTGAAACTTTAAAGGCCCTAAATTCTCTCAGACATTAATCTAAAACAAGTTTTGATAAAAGAAAATAACCATAAAACAGGTATTGACGAAATTATCTCCAGCCGTGATAAATAAAATAAAGTACATGAATATGTAAATAAAATCCTGAAAGTCTGTGAAGAGGGGATTCTGCGAGAATTTGGGAAATTGTTGTTATGGAGAAGTGTAACACCCATATTTCGGAATATGTATTTTAAGTTAGGCTTATACATATTTCGAACCTGTATTTTATTTTCCCAGATTCTGGCCTGAAATTGTGTTTTGGTTTAACTTGCGGATTTTGGTTTTCTCGTAAAACAGGTTTTGGACATGGCTTAGTTTTATTTTGTGGAGTAGGATTGGTTTGGTTTGGTTTAATATGCTTGGAACACCTTAGCCTATACTCAACCTTCATTCCACCACAACCCACCCTCATTTAATCCTACCTAACTTTTCTCTCTCCTCTTTACTTTCATTTATTTTTCCTCCATCTTCTTCTTCCTTCCTCCACACAACACCAACACCATAGGCAAGTGCACCTTGCCACCACATGAGAACCCCTTTTTATTTGTCCATTAACTAGATTAGGCCATGGTGAACAACATTAGAACTTGGCATTTTATGATTTGGAGCTTCCATTTTTCTAGATCTAGGTTTTAACCATTTTCGTAAATTCTTGGTTTTGATCTATTAAATGTTGATTTTTGCTTGTTTTGATGCTTCCATGTGGAAGAGAATTCAATTTTACACAAGTTAGAACCTTGGAAATCCAAATTTGGTTTTGATTTGGCCAAGATATGAAGATTTGAAGTTTTGGTGTTCTTGAGAAGTTCATCTCAGCCTTTGAAGAAGAAGATCTCTCGGCCTGCGCTCTTTAGCGCAAGGCTGACTGCGCAGCTCACCCTTTGGTGAACCGTGCATCCCCCTTCTCGGCCAGCGCTTCTCAGCGCTAGGCTGACTTGCGCTCGTCCCCTTGGGCTGGGCCGCGCATCCTTCCTTGGCGCACTGGACACAGCGCCATCTGACCTAGCGCAAGCCAGCCCATGCGCCACCCGACCCAGCACAACCTGCACCCTGCGCCATCCATCTCCTGCGCCATCCATCCCCTGGCGCACTTGACCCCTGCGCCATCCATCCCCTAGCGCACTT
Organism: Iris pallida; assembly: GCA_029216955.1. Classification (NCBI taxonomy): domain Eukaryota; kingdom Viridiplantae; phylum Streptophyta; class Magnoliopsida; order Asparagales; family Iridaceae; genus Iris; species Iris pallida. Next base: position 6,135,154 of record JANAVB010017196.1, on the reverse strand, counting down.
GACTCCTGCGCCATCCATCCCCTGGCGTACTTGACCCCTGCGCCATCTATCCCCTGGCGCACTTGACCCTTGCACAACCCACTTACCCATTATGGTTTGGTTTCATTTCTTGGACTTGGCTTCTCTTTTGTGGATTGGGTTTTGAGATCTTGTTCCACACAGCACGACTATCTTAACCCAATACGACCTGGCACGGTTTTCGATAATTTTGCATACGATTAATACGGTTTTCCTGGTTTCTGTGAAGTATGATTTTAGTACCTCTGACCTTCTTGATAGTGACCCGATAGGGTACACACTTGACTTGTGACCTGTGATTCATGATTAATCTCTGTAACCTGATAACTTGATAAGTGGCCCGTGGCGGCGCACTCTTGACTTGTAACTTGACTTGTAACCTGACTTGACTTGATTCTGTTGCGATGGCTAACTTGGCTCTTGTAACTAACTCTGACACCGTGGGTGTTCCTGCTTGCTTGCTTGTGCAATCTACTTGTCTTGTCTTGCATCATGTCTAGGACGTGACTCCCTGGTTCCCACGGCCAGGGATTCGTACTAAATATGGATTAGGCTAATGATTAGATCAAACTTTAGTTCATGGACAATTTCCAGTCACAGGCAATCTCGTTATCTGGGCGCTTTAATGGACTTGTAGCTTGCCGACGAGTAGAGCACATTTCTAGCACACTGTCATGTGTTGCATCTCTAAGTCACCTAAGGGTATATCGTCTCCTGGGCGATGTACCCAATCATACTCTCAACCCGCGGAAGGATAACTGGATAGTCTGCAGGGCTTGGGACTGGGAAATTTTTATTGCATCTTGTTAGTAATTAGGCCTGTGATAACCCTAGTTAGTTAAAGTAGTAAGCCGTAGTAATTGCTTGGCCGCTTGTGAATGGATGTTGTCTAGCCCTGTCTAAGTCTCGCCTAGTCCCAGTACCTGGTACCCCTGAACATGATTGTTTTACTTATCTTTAACAATAAATGGGTAGTGACAAGGTGCTATTCAGGCGAAGGGTTACGACCCCGGTCCTTGTTTGGTTTACGGATTGTAATCTGGCTCCCGGAATGGTTCCGTGTCCCTAGTCATTTGTTGTCCTATTGTATTCTTTATTACTTGTACCTTCTTCCATTTTTTTATGTTCTGATATGCTGGCTTTTGTTCTTATTTTGTGGCCTCCTTTGTGGCACTTGCTCTTTCTGGGGTTTGACCCAGCTGATTTTGTGTGGCCAGATTTTGGAGCAGCACCCGAGGATCTACCGAACCTCCAGCCCAATGGTGGCGATTAGAAGGAACCCGGGCTACGAGTGGGTTTTCTATTTTGTTTTGCTCACTCTATTGTAAAAATTATTCTTTTGAGGCGTTTAGCCGACGAGCACCTGTTAGCTCGATGCACATTTACTTACTGTCTGCCTACGGGCTGTAAACATGATTAACAAATCCTATGGTTGATCATGTATGACTTAACTCTTGCTAGTCCTAGCATTTTGTATGACTAGCTTCATGATCAGCTGATATAATATTTGGGACGCCTTTTATTGTATATTTGGTGGTCAAACATCTTGTAACTATATTACTTGTTTGAGATTGAGACAATAGGCTTGACCTTAAGAGACCGTTGGCTTGTAGTAGACCCTCATATCTTGACAGCCGTGACCGTATAGCGAGGTGGATTCCATTTCAATATACGTAGCTGGCTATGTCCGCCCCCGCTCTCCAGTATTCTGGTTCTGGGGTGTGACATGGTTTAAGTAGTGGCCCATGCAGGTCTTGTCAATCAAGAAATGTGAGGGTTTACCTACTAGATGTCTCAATCAGTATTCGTCCTTGATCTCTGCTCGTATTTTCAAACCCCTGAGAATCTTGACCTGATCACATGCTTGTATCGTTGATCTGTCCTGGTCTTTCCTTATTGTTTCCTGTGTCGTCTTCTTCAGCGGCACTGTACCTGACCCCGCTGATCAGCAAGGTGGAGCACTTCCCGTGGATCAGCAGCAACCCGGAGACCAAGTCCAGCATTCCAGAGTAGCCTCCAGAGTTGTACCTACTAGAGGAGAGCCCCCAGTTCAGTCCGTCCAGACCGCCGAGCCTGACGATGGCACCTTGGTAGGTCTCATCAGGACCTTGATAGCTTTCCAGGATCGTAGAGGAGACGCCTTGCACCAGGTAGCGGCAGATGCTTTGACCAGAGGCGGTCATCCAGGGAACAGCGTGGCCAACAGCTTCAAGCGCTTGAACCCTCCATTCTTCGACGGCTGCGAAGATGCGATTTCCGCGGACGCTTGGCTCCAGGATACCGAGGTGGTTCTGGAAGCAGCTAGGACACCTGAGAATGAGAAGGTGGCAGTGGTACGCCTGCAGTTGCTGGACTTAGCTCGCAGTTGGTGGGCAGCACAAGCCATGGGATTAGTGGCACCCATTGCTTGAACGGTATTTAGAGAAAGATTCCAGGCGAAGTATTTTGATGCTGTGGCTCGGTATGACCTGCAGACGAGGTTTACCAACTTGAAGCAAGGAGGCAGAATGGTCGACGGTTATGCATATAAGTTTTCTAGACTCAGTAGGTTTGCCCCCACCTTGGTGGCGACCGAGTTTGACAGAGCCCAGCGGTTCCAGCAGGGGCTGCATTTGGAGATCTTATTGGCAGTCGAACAGTTCGAGCACCAGACGTTCGATGCAGTATTGAGAGCAGCTAGGAGGCACGAGTACACCTCCCAGAGGATCGTAGATAGGACCGGAGGTAGGAAGCGGTCCAACAACCAGATGACCCAGTCTTCAACACCAGCCCCGGCAGCTAGGGCCTTGACTATTGGAGTTCCCCAAAGGGCGGATTCGGTTATGTCGGTTCAGTATTCAACTTCGACGTCCCCTCAGCAACAGAAGCAGAAGCAGACTTTCGCGATGGGATGTTCTTATTACGGGAAGCTAGGGCACGTGGTGGCAGATTGTCGCAGGGCGCAAGGATTGTGCCTGGCTTGTGGAGCAACATATCACAAGATAGGAGCCTGCCCGAATAGGGGTAGTTCGTCCTCTTCCAACCTAACCAGTCCCTCGGTAAGGGAACCAGCACCGGCACCAGTGCAGCAGCAGTACCAGCCTCCGAGGCCATTGCCGCCTGAGACCGAAGTATTCCAGCAGTAGAGACCCTAGCAGTATGCCCTGGCCCCAGCTCGAATCCAGAATCGGCAGAGAGGTTCTTAGCCGGATTTCTTCCCTCTCCCTCGTACCTTCAAACTTCCTTGCTTGCATGATTGATTGTTTGATTGTTTGCTTAGTGTAGCTTATTTGTGGATAGTATAGCTGGCTCTTACATCTCTAAGCATCTTGATTTAAATTTCGAGGACGGAATTCTTTTAAGGTGGGTAGAGTTGTAACACCCATATTTCGGAATACGTATTTTAAGTTAGACTTATGCGTATTTCGGACCTGTATTTTATTTTCCCAGATTCTGGCCTGAAATTGTGTTTTGGTTTAACTTGCAAATTTTAGTTTTCTCGTAAAACGGGTTTTGGACATGGCTTGGTTTTATTTTGTGGAGTAGTATTGGTTTGGTTTGGTTTAATATGCTTGGAACACCTTAGCCTATACTCAACCTTCATTCCACCACAACCCACCCTCATTTAATCCCACCTAACTTTTCTCTCTCCTCTTTACTTTCATTTATTTTTCCTCCATCTTCTTCTTCCTTCCTCCACACAACACCAACACCATAGGCAAGTGCACCTTGCCACCACATGAGAACCCCTTTTTATTTGTCCATTAACTAGATTAGGCCATGGTGAACAACATTAGAACTTAGCATTTTGTGATTTGGAGCTTCCATTTTTCTAGATCTAGATTTTAACCATTTTCAGAAATTCTTGGTTTTGATCTATTAAACGTTGATTTTTGCTTGTTTTGATGCTTCCATGTGGAAGAGAATTCAATTTTACACAAGTTAGAACCTTGGAAATCCAAATTTGGTTTTGATTTGGCCAAGATATGAAGATTTGAAGTTTTGGTGTTCTTGAGAAGTTCATCTCAGCCTTTGAAGAAGAAGATCTCTCGGCCTGCGCTCTTTAGCGCAAGGCTGACTGTGCAGCTCACCCTTTGGTGAACCACGCATCCCCCTTCTCGGCCAGCGCTTCTCAGCGCTGGGCTGACTTGCGCTCGGCCCCGTGGGCTGGGCCGCGCATCCTTCCTTGGCGCATTGGACCCAGCGCCATCCGACCTAGCGCAAGCCAGCCCATGCGCCCCCCGACCCAGCGCAACCTGCACCCTGCACCATCCATCTCCTGCGCCATCCATCCCCTGGCGCACTTGACCCCTGCGCCATCCATCCCCTGGTGCACTAGACTCCTGCGCCATCCATCCCCTGGCGCACTTGACCCCTGCGCCATCCATCCCCTGGCGTACTTGACCCCTGCGCAACCCACTTGCCTATGATGGTTTGGTTTCATTTCTTGGACTTGGCTTCTCTTTTGTGGATTGGGTTTTGAGATCTTGTTCCACACAGCACAACTATCTTAACCCAACACGACCTGGCACGGTTTTCGATGATTTTGCATACGACTAATACGATTTTTTTGGTTTCTGTGAAGTATGATTTTAGTACCTCTGACCTTCTTGATAGTGACCCGATAGGGTACACACTTGACTTGTGACCTGTGATTCATGATTAATCTCTGTAACCTGATAACTTGATAAGTGGCCCGTGGCGGCGCACTCTAGACTTGTAACCTGACTTGACTTGATGCTGTTGCGATGGGCTAACTTGGCTCTTGTAACTAACTCTGACACCGTGGGTGTTCCTGCTTGCTTGCTTTTGCAATCTACTTGTCTTGTCTTGCATCATGTCTAGGACGTGACTTCCTGGTTCCCACGGCCAGGGATTCGCACTAAATATAGATTAGGCTAATGATTAGATCAAACTATAGTTCATGGAGAATTTTCAGTCACAGGCAATCTCGTTATCTGGGCGCTTTAATGGACTTATAGCTTGCCGACGAGTAGAGCACATTTCCAGCACACTGTCATGTGTTGTATCTCTAAGTCACCTAAGGGTATATCGTCTCCTGGGCGATGTACCCAAACATACTCTCAACCCACGGAAGGATAACTGGATAGTCTGCAGGGCTTGGGACTGGGAAATTCTCATTACATCTTGTTAGTAATTAGGCCTGTGATAACCCTAGTTAGTTAAAGTAGTAAGCCGTAGTAATTGCTTGGCCGCTTGTGAATGGATGTTGTCTAGCCCTGTCTAAGTCTCGTCTAGTCCCAGTACCTGGTACCCCTGAACATGATTGTTTTACTTATCTTTAACAATAAATGGATAGTGAGAAGGTGCTATTCAGGCGAAGGGTTACGACCCCTGTCCTTGTTTGGTTTACGGGTTGTAATCTGGCTCCCGGAATAGTTCCGTGTCCCTAGTCATTTATTGTCCTGTTGTATTCTTTATTACTTGTACCTTCTTCCATTTTCTTATGTTCTGATATGCTGGCTTTTGTTCTTATTTTGTGGCCTCCTTTGTGGCACTTTCTCTTTCTGGGGTTTGACCCAGCTGGTTTTGTGTGGCCAGATTTCGGAGCAGCACCCAAGGATCTACCGAACCTCCAGCCCAATAGTGGCGACTAGAAGAAACCCGGGCTACGAGTGGGTTTTCTATTTTGTTTCGTTCACTCTATTGTAAAAATTATTCTTTTGAGGCGTTTAGCCGACGAGCACCTGTTAGCTCGATGCACATTTACTTACTGTCTGCCTACGGGCTGTAAACATGATTAACAAATCCTAGGGTTGATCATGTATGACTTAACTCTTGCTAGTCCTAGCATTTTGTATGACTAGGTTCATGATCAGCTGATATGTAATATTTGGGACGCCTTTTATTGTATATTTGGTGGTCAAACATCTTGTAACTATATTACTTGTTTGAGATTGAGACAATAGGCTTGACCTTAAGAGACCGTTGGCTTGTAGTAGACCCTCATATCTAGACAGCAATGACCGTATAGCGAGGTGGATTCCATTTCAATATACGTAGCTGGCTATGTTCGCCTCCGCTCTCCAGTATTCTGGTTCTGGGTGTGACATGGTTTAAGTGGTGGCCCATACAGGTCTTGTCAATCAAGAAATGTGAGGGTTTACCTAATAGATGTCTCAATCAGTATTCGCCCTTGATATCTGCTCGTATCTTCAAATCCCTGAGAATCTTGACCTGATCACATGCTTGTATCGTTGATCTGTCCTGATCCTTCCTTATTGTTTCCTGTGTCGTCTTCTTCAGCGGTACTGTACCTGACCCCGCTGATCAGCAAGGTGGAGCACTTCCCGTGGATCAGCAGCAACCCGGAGACCAAGCCCAGCATTCCGGAGTAGCCTCCAGAGTTGTACCTACTGGAGGAGAGCCCCCAGTTCAGCCCGTCCAGCCCGCCGAGCCTGACGATGGCACCTTGGTAGGTCTCATCAGGACCTTGATAGCTTGGGTTAGAGGTAGTGCACTGGTGCTACATAATGCACTTCCACTTACTAAAAGAATTAGCATGCCACTAATTCACGTATGGACCTTATATCCACACAAGAGAAGCAAATCATACTCCAATAATCAACATAATCATGAATTGTTAAAGTTACAAATCCAAAGACCTCGTCTACGAAAATCATATAAGTGCCCCCTACCCGTTCGATCTCAACTATTACATAGCTCAATGAAGAGAACTTGGACTAATAATATTTTTGTGAAGTTTGATGAGATTCTGAGTAAACAAAAAAGAAAAACTACAAATTATTTAGGACATTATTCTTTCTCCTGATCATCTATATTAAAGAAATAATTTTCACAAGTAGTTGTATATCTGGTGGACTATACTAATTAATGAGAACCTGCTTAGAAACCTGACATTTCACATTATTTACCTATCTGTGCTTGGTTTGCTGTCTCTGCCCTTTTCTCACGCAGATGCACCTGAAACCGAAGGCTCTGCTTGGTGTGGCAGATGGCTGGTGCTGACAAAGGAAATGGGAGGAGGTGGTCACTCCCCGATGGCAGGATCGGCTCATGGTGATGAAACGACATGCTACCGCGGGCAGTTGTCGATCAAGGTCGGGTTGGTTACGCATTTGAAGGGGACCTTGTGCGTGCATGGGACGATCGCACAGTTTGGCACGATTACGGCAATGGCAGAAGGAAGACAAGAGGTTGCCTTCGAGGCGACGATGATGCAAGGCTTGCGGTCGAGGCCAGGAAAGCGTAGGGGTGTTGTCGTGGGTGATGGTGTTGCCGGAAGGCAGTGGGGTGCGCCGAAGTTGTGGCACGGAGGTAGACCGTCTCTTTGGCAGAAGTGGGGAGATAGGGGAATGGTTTGGCTGGGAAGGTAGCTTTGCGGCTCGGGTTTTTAGAGTCCTCTGCTACACAACTTTTGTATTATATATAGGAAAAAAATGGGCGGGGAACAATGTAAACTCATGTTAGGTTGGGCCCGGGCTTGATAACTAAAGCTTGGCTCACTTATAAAAAGAAATTAAAGAGGTAGAGTTGGGCTGGCCAAATATTGTATCATTTAGGATAAATGAGTTGCGGGTATAACAAGTTCTTTCATATATTAGAGTGTACAAAATTCAAATATAAATAATATATAGCGAAAATTATTATTGGCTTAATATAATTAAAAATAGGTGTAATTATAACTTATAGTAACTATTACCTAAAATTTAAGAATGTGCAATATATATTTAAATTATAGGCAGCCTTCACTTAAAAAATACTTAAATCCTGCTAAATTTTTTGCTAAAATAACATGGACATATATCATATTCTAACAAAATGTTTCTAAAAATCTCAAAATTCTCAATCAGGGCAAATATTAATTATATATATATATATATATATATATATATATATATATATATATATATATATATATATATATATATATATATATATATATATTTATAATCAGGGGGTTTACAACGACTTAGAGGCGTAAAACAATGAAGGCACGATCTTCAAAGCACGATCGATCTCAAAAGTTTAGCACAATTGGCTAGAACAAGATAGACAAGTCATTATTAAGTAGACTTGATTAAGGTCAAAATTTAGTCAAACACGATTAAAATATAGGTACGATTTAAAATCCAGTGAAACAGAATCAAAATCTAGTAATGTGTACTAGAGGAAATCAAATGGCCCAACGATAAAATACAAGAAGGAAATTGCAAGAGTTGATTTGAGAAAAGACATGGAACTAACCAGAAGATATTAGTGTCAAATCAAGATGTAACTGCAAGGATTTACGATTCACGAAAATCAATAATCATATGAAAAATGGGATATAGCCTCTATTGTATCCGAAAACATATATATATTTGAATCACTTAACTTAGAATCCCTACCCCGCCAGTAATATCTGACTGCAGTGGACTTTCGACTTCGTGACTCAAATAACAATATATTACCTAATATTCTATCAACTTTATCCATTTTCCAACAATCATCAACAATGCAACTCAAGAGATCAAGATATGAAGAATTTTAGGACGAAGTCTCCATAATACCCGAAAACCTATAAATGTCTGAAATCACTTCAACATAGAGTTCATGCCTCGCCAGAGCGCTGCTGTGAACCCTCAGTATCCGTAATCCAGTTAATGGCTGCAGCGCGCAACTACCACGCCCTAATAGGTCATCGAATAGTCTCTCAACCTTATCCATAGGAATTACAAAAGGGTTTTAATGAATTCAAAATGAGTTCCAATAGTCCCAATCACGATAAAAGGTGATGTTGTCTGCCTTTTAGAAAATAAGGGTTTCACTAGGTACCAAGAAGCAACAAAGGATCCAACAATGAGTAGTCGGTACTAACGGGGGCAAACAATAAGATTTTAAATCTCGAACAGGAGACAAAGTTTTGAATAGTAACCAAAATCTTAATGGAATTGGAATGGTAACAAAATTTTGTATAGGGAACATAACCCCGGATGGATAAGAAAGTCTCGAAGGTGGCATAGAAGCAAGGAATCAGATAGAAGATAAAGTCTCAAAATAAGGACAAAATCTCGTATCGGAAACAAAGCTCAACAAAGTCTCGAATAACAACGAAATTTCGAATAGATCTCGAAGGTGAAACGGAATCTCCAATAGGACACAAGTTTCAAATAGAAAATCAAATATCAACACAGTCGTGAATAAGAACAATCTCAAATAGAAAATCTCGACGAGGAAACAAGGTTTCGAACAGGAGACAAGGTCTCAACAAGTCGTGAGCAGGAGCTGAATCTTCAAAGTCAGGAATAGAAACAGAATCTCGAATAGATAACAAAACCACGAACGAAAGCAAGGTCTCAAAATAGGAAACAGGATCTCAAAATCTCGAATGGAATCAAATCATGAATAGAAAAAAAATCAATGGACGAATACGAAACAAGTATCCATGAAACAAGCAAAATCTCAAATATGAGACAAGGTCGAAACAAAGTCGTGGACAGAACAATTTTCTTAAATAGGAAACAAGCCACGAATAGGAAACAAAATCTTCAAAACCTTCAAAGAAATCCTCAACAATGTCCTAAACAGGACGAAGCTCAAACAATGTTTTGAATGAGGAATAGGGTTTCGAAATGAAATCTCGAGTAAGAATTAAAATCTCAAATAACATGAAGTTCGATGAGGGAACAAAATTTCCAATTATGAGCCAACACTAGGGAGCAAAATCATGAAATATGCAAACAATATCGAATAGTGGATTTCAAATAATTATCAAATTGTGGATCTGAAACAAGTTTACCGAATAGGAAACAACATCTTGATATAAGTTTCGAATATCAACAAGGTTTCAAAATAGAAAACGAGAAGTTTCAAAAAATGATATAGGTGTTAGGAGGATTTTAAGGGACGACTGGATTGTGAATCATGATACATGATTTTCTCCAACCATGCAAGAGAGTCTTCTGCCTTCAGTACTTCTTCAGGAGCTGGAATCACTTTAACTTCTTCAACTGTCCCGATGTAGGGTGGTTCTTGCGGTAGTCCTGGTGCTCCTCGTGCTCGTCCTTGGACAGTGTGATCAGCGGTCTCCGGGAACCCTTGATTTGGAAGGCAGACGATTAGCAGTACAAGCATAGGCTCAGTCTCTTGCGGTACTTGTCGTAGCGATGTCTGGATGCGGCGGAAAGCACCAATGGCCATCATCTGAATCTAACAACGCGGCTGAAGAGGCGCTATATGAGTGTGGCGATGCATTGTTGATCCAAAGTAGTTGATATCTTCATCATAAGTCTTCGTGTCCCTCCTGAGCTTCAGCTTTTCGTTGCGTCCTATTGTCCGTGTTACGTTCTGAATCTCCTGGCTGGTAGCTCAAATCTTCAAAGGAGTTATCTTCGAAGACTTGGGTGATCTTCAGTGGCAGCTCCAGGTTCTCGATCTGCTCCTTGGTGCAAAATATGCGCTCGGTGTCAGAAAAGTCCAAGGATCCGAGAGTCTGGAAATCAGAAGTCCTTCCTGGCTCGGAGAGTGTATCTACAAATCTGGCTTGGAAAAATGATAGCCTGTTCCCTTTGGGTGTCAAGGAACTCTTGAAAAATCTTTATCAACTGCGTACTACCCATGGGGATAGTAGGGACGATAGAAGGTAGTGGGAGCTCGAAACCCTCAAGTGTAGGTGGTCAACCGTTTCGGTGTTGCATGCTTGAACCATCTAAAAAATAAAAAACTGTGAAAATGTCTTAATCCTAAAACAACAAGTATTTATAGAATATCAATATACCCGATGTACCCGATTTCCTATACTGTGATCAAGTTTCCCTAGTTTAAATCAAGTCCCCCAATAGTACTCTAATACCTAGGTACTATTAGGACAGACATGTAAGGGCCACCACTAAAAACATGTCACGACCCGCTCTCGAATAATCGGACACGAGTCGGACACGTCCAGCCTTCGTCGTTAGACACGACGAAGTAAGTTTTACCAAGCTAGGAAAATCTAACTAGATAAACATGAATGTGCACAATCACAGCATCTATAAAACGTTCCCAGAATGACCACCATAATCCACCGATCATAATATCATAAAGTACTAGAGACAACAAGAAGAAAAACACTATGAACTCACAACATACAATATCTAGAGGAAGAGCTAAAACAATCTAAACCTGAAACCTCAAGCTAAGTTATGGCTCCATCCTGCTCATCTAAGATCCCGGGCTCTGGCCCATAAGGTAGAACAATATCCTGCAAGTACACTTGCAACATATCCAGTCAGGAACGGAGCAAAGTACAGTTCTAGGTAATGAACAAGAACATCATGATATGGAAATGGGTGCAGGATAACATGAAATATAAAGTACGGGAAATGAGTACTGAAAAGTAAATACAAGAAATACAGGGAACATGAAATGAAACCTGAACATGAAATGTACAAGGAACCTGACATGTGCAATATATCAAAATACATCCAGAATGTGTGATCGGCTTGGGTAGAACATAGAACATGAAATGGTACGACTTAGGGCCCGCATGCACGGTGCGAGGCCTAAGCTATTCACATGAATTGTAACTCGGGTTTAATCACATATCTGTAGTATTTTCTCTCCCCAGACACAAGTAAAATACATGAAACATGAATCAAGAGTACAAGACCATATCGTGTAATATCGTGTCCAAGATGAAAAGTACAAGACATAAATGTAAATACACAAGACCATAGAATGTACTTGCCTTGCTCCGGGTGTTCAAGGGTATGAAATAGATCTGTGTGTCCTCCTGACAATGAGTACAAGTTGGTCAAGTTCTAAACTATGACAATTAATACTACTAACTAATCATCTAGTTACTGTTCTTCATACTCTACTTGTATATCTCTAGTAGTTTGGTAAGGAGGCTACATAGTATCTTTAAGATTTATTGATCCAAACTATATTAACAAATCTGTAGAAATTATAAGAGAAAGAATTTATAAAATAATACATGCTATATACAATTTTATTTAGGAAAAGTACTCCTAAAAATATTACTTAATAAAATATAGATTTTTGAAATAATTATTGATTAAATCGACTACACTAAGAATTTTACAACAATATTAGCCAAAACCAAATGTAGGTATAACTACAAAATAACCCAAGCTAGCTTATTCCTTTAACCAGTTCTACTCTCCTGGCCCAAATTGGCCCAAACCATGCTTTACTATATAGCTCGGCCATACATTCCCAGAGTTCAAATCCCATACTCACACAACCATTCTTGTACTTATCACAGCCTACTTAACATTCATTCTCAATAGCAAGATAAGTCCACCTGTAGCTTCTCATTTAGAAATCCAAGCCTAAAATATTGAACCGAGTTTACGGCTACTATTCTCAACTCAAATTAGGAGAAGAACTCATTCAACCACAACACCTAGCCATTTAATCACAGAACATTTAGGATAGATAGACTGATGAGTAAGATCAAAATAGGTTATTACAGATAAAATATACAATCTGAATTCGAAAACTAAAGTCCAAACCAAATATAAAACCAATCGAACAAGGAAAAGTATATAGAGCAATTATATACTGAACTTCAAAATCAAACCAAACTATTAAACTTCATTCAAAAATAAAATTCCAATCCAACCACTGCGCTTAGCTCCAGTTGCTTCCTGCGATCCTCCATACCGACATAACCCAGAACTAGACACGACTATAGTCTGGCACACGCGAACACGACACGGACATGGTCTTGGACACGCACATGAAATCCAATATCCGATACGAAACATCATGAACTGAAATTCAGGACACAGCTAACACCAACCCTGCCACAAATAACCAACCCTGCCACAAACGTCCAACCCTGGCCAACACACCCGAACTCAAAGGAGGAAAGTAAAGATGCAATAATCAATAAAATGATAACATAAATACCTGAAAGAAGAATCAGAATCGTGAATGCGTCCCACAGTATCGGACGCACTCCTCGGACTCAACTGCTCTCAAGATTTCCAAACCATCCTTTGGCCAAGTCGATCTCGAGATTCAACCCATAAGCAATTCAACTGTTCTCCAACTGTTTGATCAGCCGAACCAGTGCCAAACAAAGAATTCTATCAACTAAAATTTACATACGTAAACTAACTCCCAGATCCGACAATTTGTAAATCGAACGCTTACCGATAGTGATCGGTGATTGTCGACAAATCGAGAGAATAGCCGAGTCAATCCAACTTGATCCGGATTTTAAATCGAGAATGAATAAATTGTGTCGAAGTCAAGAAGGAACACAAGAACAGGAAGGATCGGAACATGACTCACCGATTTGCCGAACTTCTCGATCGAAGAGGCTAGAATAAGTGGAGGAACGCTACACCGCCTGGAGAGAACCGGTGTCGAAATGATGCAAGCAACCACCGATGACGTCTACATGCCGTCGGAGAAGAGAATGTCCCTTGGACATCGGCGGAGGAAAGGACTCGTCACCGCTACTGCTGGTGGTTGTGCCGCCGTAGATCGAGTGAGAGCCGCCTAAACTTTCTAGTGTCGATCGCCGTCCACGGGAAGGGACTTCGTCGTTGCCGCCGCTGATGTATCACCGCCGAGTGTAGGTCACGCAGCGGCATCCTGCCGTTGGGGTGGTGTCTCCGCCTCAGATGGTTGCACCCGCCGTGGAATATCGCCTCGAACCCGGTCGATCATCGCCGTTGCTGGAGAAGAAAACTCGTGGAGAGAAGACGAGTCCTAGCCATCGTTCAGTCGTCGGGAAAGGCCCTCGCCGTAGTTGCTGCCATCACCACCATTGCCGATCGCTGGAGAATTGAAGGAATTGGGGTTAGGGTTCAGTCTGAACGAAATTAGGGAAAATGCGAGTACTGGGAAGAGAGGAGCTCGGCTCACAGTAAAGGAATTGAGAGAAAATAAATTTCTCTCTCCTCACTTGGTTTAAATATATAAGGAAATAGAAATGGTTTATTTGCAAGTAACCCACATGACAAATGCTTAATTCCATATTATCCCCAAAAGTTTGTTAGAAAGAATTGTTATTTTTGTTAGAGCTTGTTAGGAATTTAGTTATTTAGTTGTTAGATACTTGGGGAACACTCCAAGTATAGAGCCTCCTCCCCAATTCCAAAATAATTATATAAACAATATTTTTATTCATAAAAATATAAGGAACTATTATAACGCAGAAAATTTACCATTCTACTAAATACCCGAAATTTTTACTTTTGAAAATTCTAAAATACCAAAAAAAAATTCATGAAATCAGGGAAAGTAGGGTTACAATAGTAGTGTGCCAGTCCACGCCTATCTCCCGAACACTCCCGTGCATGCACGAGACAACCTGGAGTCCGTGTCCGAGTCCGAGTCCGCACAACAAAAATCAACTTGCATCCTTGTTGGAATTAATTATTTTTTCTTCTAGGAAAATACTCCCACATGGCACACACTTTTGCCACACCACATCTCATGTACATACCTCAACACAAGCAATACATTATATTGAGATACTCACCATTTGGTGTAGCCGATTTTGGACTATCTTTCCTAGTCTAAAGGCAAAAACACCAACAATCCCCCACATATCTCAATATATGGGTTGAGCGTTCCTCACAGTGACTGCCCATCATGCATTATGAGAGATGTTGTTGACGACTTGAATCTTTCCGTATGGATTAAATAACAGTATGATACAAGAATGCACTAAGCCTTGAATTCAGTACCATGACTGTAATTTTTTCCACTCACATAATGACATCAGCTGTGCTTCCGGTTGCACATTAAAGGCCCTGTGCATGCCTGGTTTCGGTGTATATATCTTGGGTGTCTACAAGTTTACCCTCAAGAGACGGCCTGAATCTCTTTCCATACATTCTAGGTGAGTTCTTTTAAAGAGTCATTTGGCATGAAGCCTTGCGCTTCCTTGCGGTACTACCCTGCTATGACATGGCCCAAAGTCGAGGCTACACCTTATCGTGGTGTCACGCCACTGTAGCATGAGGTCCCAGCCTCTTTGTAGTGTCAAACTGTCACGCCCCAGAACCAGAATACTGGAGAGCGGGGACAGACATAGCCAGCTACGTATATGAAATGGAATCTATCTCGCTATACGGTCACGGCTGTCTAGATACATGAGGGTTTAACTACAAGCCAACAGTCTCTTAAGGTCATGAACAAGCCTAGTATCTCAATCACAAGCAAGTAAGTAAATGTTATAAGATGTTAGATCACCAAATATACAATAGTAAGGCGTCCCAAATATTACATATTCAGTTGATCATGAAGCTAGTCGTTACAAAATGTTAGGACTAGCAAGAGTTTTAGTCATACATGATCAACCCTAGGATCTGTCAATCATGTTATAGCCCGTAGGCAGACAGTAGGTAAGTGCAATCGAGCTAAATAGGTGCTCGTCGGCTAAACGCCTCAAAAGAATATCTTTACAATAAAATGGGAGATCAAAAATAAATCCACTCGTTGCCCTGGTTACGTCTAGTCGCCACCATCGGGCTGGAAGGTTGGTAGATCCTCTGGAGCTGCTCCGAAATCTGGCCACACAAAACCAGCTGGGTCAGACCCCAGAAAGAAAAAGTGCCACAAAGGAAGCTTCACTTAGGAACTAAAACCAGCAACTAGCACAGAAGATAATAATATATAGTAAAACTGGAGAAAATATAACATCACGAGGATATACGGTAAGATAACCATGGGACCATTCAGATAACCAGGTTACAATCCTTAAACCAAACAAGGACCGGGATTGTATTCCTTCGTCTGAACCGAACTTGGTTCCTCCCATTTATCCGTAAGATAATGTAAGAAAATCAGGACATGTAACAATTTTATACAGGATCAAGGCTAGACAGATTATTCCCCATTCAATCAATCACAGCCAAGCAATGAGTACGGCTTGATACTTTAACTAGCTAGGGTTATCACAGGCCTAGTTACTAGCAAGATGCAACGAGATTATTCTACAGCCACAAGCCCTGTAGACCATCCAGGTTACCCAGGTCGGAAATTAGGGGTTGAATTCAGATGGGTACATCGTCCAGGAAACGCATGTACCCTTAGGTAGCTTGAAGGGTGCAACACATGACAGTGTGCTGGAAATGTGCCCTACTCGACGGCAGGCTACAGATCCCAGGCGCGCCCAGGTAACAGGATTGCCTGTAGCTGGGATATCTCTTCATGACTAATGTATTAATCTAGTTATTAGCCTTAGTCCATTTCAGTAGGTACTCCTGACCGTGGTACTCCGGAGTCCCATCCTAGACATGATGCAAGACAGGACTGGATTATTTGTACAAGCACAATCGCCTACGGTGTCCAGGTTATTTATACAGGTCATGTCATGTCAGGTAGCTGTCGCAATAGCTTATCAAGATATATCATGTCAGGTTATCATGTCAAGTTCACTGGTCAAGAGTGCACCACGACGGGCCACTATCAGGTCATGTCATGTTTACTGGTTTGGAGTGCACCACTACGGGTCACTGTCGTATTCAGGGTACATGTGCAGGACAGTATAGTGCAAGCATTCAATCAGGAGACTCAAGTTATGCTGAGGTCACAAGACACAAGTCATCAGTAAAGATCAAATAATAATAGAAAAATAATAATAATAATTAAATAGCAGGACAAGACACATGGAGGAGCCCTGCGGCTCAGGGTCACTAGAACTCATACGGCCAATAAGGAGAGCGCATACAACTTGGTAAGAACAGGAGCATGCGGCTAGAAGGGCAATGGCGCATGCTGTCCCAAGAAGTTGGGTCTCATGCGGCCAGCGGAAGAGTGGGCTTCATGCGGCTGACGGAAAGCTAGTCCATGCGGTCAGGAAGGCAAGGACGCACATGCGGCTGGCCGAAGAGTAGTCCATGCGGCTAGCTGGGATCAAAGCTCTATGCGGCTAGCGGAGTTCAGATCTATGCGGCTAACGAAAGAGCAATGTCCATGCGGCTCAGAAGTCATGAAGCCCTATGCGGCCAGGAATGATACTCAGTCTATGCGGCCAAGAGAGAGGCGGGTCTATGCGGTTGGGAACTAATTTACTCATGCGGCTGCGGATGACTGGGGTTTATGCGGCCAAGAAAATTCGTATTCATGAGGCTAAATGTGGCGGGCACCCATGCGGCTGCATAGGCAATGGGGCGCATGCGGCTGGGTGGAAAGAAGTCCATGCGGCTAGTTATGCATGCGGTTGGGAGAACACTTGCCGCATAAAATGTTCATGCGGTCAAGTCAAGCACAGTTCATCTTCTCCAAAATTTCGAGAAGAAGAACACCATGAGAGCCAAGTTCTCAAGCTCCATAACTCTATCATCCGGAGCCCAAATCCGAACTTCCATAGGTCAAAATGGGGTAGAATAAAATTCTCTACAACATGGAACCATCAAAACTTAGAAATAACAAGATCAAGTAGATCAAAACTCAAGAAATCCGAAAAAAAGATAAACTTAGATCTACAAGAATCAGGCCATAGAAAGTAAAAATGCCAAGTACTAAAGTAAGTTAAAATGCTGTAAGAAAGAGAATAAATTAATAAAATTGGAGTTCCTCCATGAAGCAAGTTGCACTTGCCTAAACCTCTCTCTCTCTCTGTTAGGTGAAGAATTAATGGAGGGAAGAAGAAGAGTAATGAAGAGAGAGAAGGGTTAATAAATGGTAGTGGTGGTGGTAGGTAGGTGGTTCTCTCCTTGGTTCATAATAAACCAAGGAAAACCGAGCCAAGCCGAACCAACCCAAGAAATAACCAAGCCAAGAAGGAAGCTAAGCAAGGAATCATATAATACAAGATAAAATACGTACACGTATTCCAAAATACGTAATACGAACCACAGGCATTACAACTCTACCCACCTTAAAAGAATTCCGTCCTCGGAATTTAATTAAGAGACTAGAGAGACAAGGACAAGCTATATCAATCACAAGCAAGCTATAACTAGGCAGGCAATCACTCATTCAAGCAAGAAATCGAAGGCATGAGGCATAAGAAAGACATTATACCTTACGAGTCAAACAAGTCGGGATATCGCGATCGGATATCATTCTCACGCTCCCACATTGACTCACCCAAAGTGTGATGACCCCAAGCAACTCGGACTAACTTGATAGTCTTGTTCTTGAGTATCTTCTCTCTCCGGTCCAATATAGACACGTGCCTCTCCTCATACGAAAGGTTGGTACCAACAACCAATTCCGAATGATCCAGGATGTGACTCGGGTCTGGGATATACCGTCGCAGTTGGGATACATGGAATACGTCATACACCTCACGTAGCGATGGTGGAAGAGCAAGGATACATCTTCTACTCGCTCCAGAATATCGAATGGCGCTATATACCTAGGACTAAGCTTTCCCCGCACGTCAAAACGAATGACGCCACGGTTAGGCAAAATCCTCAGGAATACATGGTCACCGACGGAAAACTCGAGAGGGCGTCGATGAGAATCGGCCCAATGATGCTGACGATCTTGGGCAACTCCAAGATGATCCCTGACTTTTTTGACCACCTCAACTGTCTGGGCTATCATTTCTGGACCGAGCATCTGCCTCTCTCCGACATCATCCCATGCTAGTGGGGATCTGCACTTTCTACCATACAGTACCTCGAACGGTGCCATCTGGATACTGGCCTGGAAACTGTTGTTGTACGAGAACTCTACCAGGTGCAGATGATCTTCCCATGAACCACCGAAGTTAAGTGTGCAAGATCTCTATATATCTTCAAGAGTCTGGATTGTACGCTCCGACTGACCATCTGTCTGTGGATGATATGCTGAACTGAACTGGAGACGAGTTCCTAAACTCTCCTGCAGGCTACGCCAAAAGTGCAACGTAAACCTTGAATCTTGGTCCGAGGTGATGCTGACTGGCACTCCGTACAACCTGACAATCTACCTAAGGTACGTCTCTGCTAACTGAGCTGTCGACTGACCAACTATGAACGGAAGAAAGTGAGCTACCTTCGTGAGCCTTTCGACTATAACCCAAATAGCATCTCGACCAACTGGGGACCTAGGAAATCCGGTCACAAAATCTATGGTCACATGTTCCCACTTCCATTCTGGAATCGGCAAGGGCTGAAGAAGCCCAGCGGGCCTCTGATGTTCAGCCTTAACCTGCTGGCAAACCAAACACCGAGAGACAAACCGGGCTATCTCCCTCTTCATGCCATTCTACTAGAAGTGCTGCCGGATATCACGGTACATCTTCGTACCGCCCGGATGAATGGAATATTGAGAACTGTGAGCCTCCGCCATGATTTTCTGTCTGATATCTCTACTGGGTACACAAAGACGCTTACCATACCGAAGTGTACCATCTTCATGAATGTATAACTCCGGTCTTCGTCCTGCCTCACACTTTGCTCTGAGTCGCTGAAGCTTGGAATCTGCTGACTGCGCCATCCGGATCCTCTCGACTATTGTGGAC
Organism: Iris pallida; assembly: GCA_029216955.1. NCBI lineage: Eukaryota > Viridiplantae > Streptophyta > Magnoliopsida > Asparagales > Iridaceae > Iris > Iris pallida. The sequence continues at coordinate 6,115,767 of JANAVB010017196.1, read as the reverse complement.
TGAACTTGCATGCTGGCCATCAATGCCACACTGGAAGGGAGGACAACTTCAATACCCATCTTCAGAAGATCTGCTAACAGCTCTGGTTGTGTTGTTAGGAAATAAACTCTGGCTCTCCTGCTCAATGTATCTGCAACAACGTTGGCCTTTCCGGGATGATACTGTAAGTTGATGTCATAATCCGCAAGAAGCTCTAGCCACATCCTCTGACGCATGTTAAGATCCTTCTGGGTGAAAACATACTTCAGGCTTTTGTGGTCGGTGAAAATCTCCACCCTATCTCCGTACAAGTAGTGCCTCCACAACTTAAGTGCAAACACCACTGCTGCCAGCTACAAGTCATGGATTGGGTAATTCCTCTCATGATCACGAAGTTGCCGTGACGCATAAGCTATTATCTTCCCATGCTGCATCAGAACACATCCTAGGCCTCTGCCTGAAGCTTCACAATATACTAAAAATCCTCCAGTTCCATCTGGAAGTGCGAGGATAGGAGCCGTCATCAAGCCACGCTTCAACTTCTCAAAAGAATCCTGACATTCTACTGTCCAAGCAAATGGCACATCCTTGCGGGTCAACTGGATCAATGGCGCTGAGATCCGAGCAAAGTCTGAAACAAATCGTCGGCAGTAGCCGGCCAATCCAAGGAAACTGCGAACTTCTGCGACTGTACTGGGCACTGGCCATGACTCAATGGCCACGATCTTCTGGGGATCCACTTCTACTCCTCCTCTGGTGATGATGTGACCCAAGTACAAAATGCGATCGAGCCAGAACTCGTATTTACTGAACTTGGCATACAACTGGTGCTCCCTGAGAATCTGAAGAACCACACGGAGATGCTGCTCATGCTCCGCTTCGCTCCTGCTATAGACCAGGATGTCATCCAGAAACACAATCACGAACTGATCCAAATAAGGCATGTAAATACGATTCATGAGATCCATGAATACAGCCGGCGTATTGGTCGCTCCAAATGGCATCACTAGGAACTCCCAATGCCCATACCTAGACCTGAAAGCTGTTTTCGGGATGTTCTGCTCTCTGACTCTGATCTGATGATATCCTGAGCGCAAGTCGATCTTCGAGAATACTGCTGCCCCTTTGAGCTGATCAAACAAGTCATCTATCCTCGGGAGAGGGTATCTGTTCTTGATTGTCACTGAGTTCAAGGTACGATAATTAACACACAACCTGGACGTACCATCCTTCTTTTTCACAAGAAGCATCGGGGCTCCCCAAGGCGATCCACTAGCACGAATGAATCCCTTGGTTCGAAGTTCTTCAATCATCTTGTACAAGATCTCCAATTCTGAAGGTGCCATCCTGTAGACTCTCTCTGATACTGGGGCCGTCCCAGGAATCAAGTCTATGGTGAACTCGATCTTCCGTTCTGGCGGCATACCTGGAAGCTCTTCTGGGAAAATATCTGGAAACTCTTCGACTATCCGGGGTAACTGCACTGCTGCTACTGCCATCCGCAATACTGGAGGATAAGGCTCAACTTTGCCTCAGGAGAAGGAAAACTCTGGCTCGCCTGGAATGCTAAAAACAACCCTACCAATATGGCAGTCTATTCTAGCATACTGGTTTCTCAACCAATCCATCCCTAAGACCACATCATAATCGGCCATCAGAAATTCTATCAATCTAGCGGGAAATTCTCTACCGCTAACTACGATCCGACACAAGGAAAACACTCTATCGACTCCTACAAGTCCATTACCAGTAAGTATATTGAGCCTTACTGATAATGACTCGGGCTCCAATCCTATCCGTGTCGCGAATCGTGTAGACATAAAAGAATACGATGCACCAGAATCAAATAAAGCTGAAGCTGGAAAGGAGTTGACGAGAATATTACCTGCCACTACCTCTCCTGGTGCCAAACCATCCTCTGCGGTCATCACTATAGCCTGACCATGCCCTCGGGGTGCTGGTCCCTGTTTGCAAAAACAAAAGTTGATCTTTATTTTAACAAACTTTGTAAGAAGATTACAAAAATTATGGAAAAGTATAACTATAGAAATCCGATCTGAATGACGATCGCTTTATCCCTTGGACGATGTGAACTTTGAAGACGGTAGCCTCTGAAGTTGAAGGCGATAGCCTCTGAAGAATGCAGCAGCACTTGGGCAAGAACTCCTGGACTCTCTGATTTTTCTGATCTCTATGTGTGATCTCCGTGTGTGTGACAATGAAAGCTTGAAACTCTATTTATAGAGTTCTGGAAATAACTAACTTTTAGTTATTCTGACTTGCGCAGGTTGGATTGCGCACACTTTGGATTGTGCAGGCAATGAACTGCGCAGGCAGTTACTCGATCGTGGACCATCTGTATGTGACGCGTGGCATTATTTGATTGAAATACGCTTGATCGTGTACAGACGGTTGCCACATGGTGAGTAATTAATGGCATAAAGGCCACGTGTACATTGTCAGTTATCTTGATGGAGTGCGCCACCTGAATTGTGCTGGCTTCGGATTGCGCTGGAATGGACCGCGCTGGGATGGACTGTGCTGTAAAGAGTCTAGCAGATTGTGCTGCATGTACAGCTGTCCTCGAGCGCTGTACTGCACGATAAACGAACAGTTTTCTCGTTCTTCGTACTGTCAGCAGTCAAAAGATCTGATTCTCTGTCAGGTAATGATGACGAGGCCACGTCAGCTTGTGTACTTGGATGAGTGCGCAGTTCAGCCTGCGCAATCGAATTATTGCACAATCTGTCTTCTGCGCAGTTCACTTGAAGGATGCATAATTTTGATTTTTATGACTTCTTTGATGGGTGCAAATTGATTTTTAGGACCTACAAGACCCCCTTCAAAGTTTTTAAAGTTTGAAAATAGTCAAAGCTTCGAAATACTTTGAATTTTGATTTGAAAATCAAGTTGCGCAAATAATGCTCTGTCTGCGCAATTGGAGGAGTTAGCTCCTATTTCTTCGGCACAATCTGAGGCGACCGTTGCTCTCGAAAAACTATAAATATTTCTTTTTTCTCTCTCTATTATTCTTTACTTGCTTTCAAACTTTCGAAAAGAGAAAATTTCTCGAGCTCATCCGACTCTTCTCCTTCTTTCCCGTCGACTATGATGGCTCCGAAACGCTCTGCCGCTTAGTGACCTTACCGACTTTTAATAAAAAGTCTGGAATGGAGGAAGCTAGGAGGCGCGTGATGGACTCCCGTGAGGAGCGACTGAAATCTTTAAAGTAGCAGATGGTTAAATTGATGACACCGCCGACCGAACAGAAAGATTTTATGTATCTTCTTATTTTTTGTGATATGTATCTTTGTAATATCTTCCATCTTTGATCAATAAAAAGACATTTTGTTGTGGTTCTATTATTTATTGCATATCTTATTCAGATATAAATAATAGTGATAGAAAATATATTCAGAGGTGCAGGACATGATATATTTCTTGATTTTGGAAAATAATTATATTCAATTACATCTGCTCAGAGGTAATGTGGACATGACAGAATATAATTTATTGAATATTATTATTTCAGTAGACAACTTAATCAAAGATGACAAGTTGCTGATATGAACAAAATGGATGATTCGTCAAAATATGTGAACGAAATAAATGAACGAAATGAATCGTCAGAATGAACGAATGAACCATCAAATGAATTAAATGAACGGATGAACCGTCAAATAAATGGAATGAACGGGTGAACCGTTAGAAAAATGTGATGAACGGGTAAACCGTCGGATAATATGGAATGAACGGGATGAATGTGATGAACGGGTGAACCATCAGATGTGGAATGAACGGGTGAACCGTCAAATGATTATGATGAATGGGCGAACCGTCAAATGAATGTGATGAACGGGTGAACCGTCGGATGATGAACGGGTGAACCGTCGGATGAATGTGTCGCTTCATTGTTTTACAACTCTCTGTCTATAAATAGAATAGAAAATCAGATGGGATGGTCACTTTCACTTTTTAACATAAAAATATTGTCTGGAGATACATCCAAGAAGGCTGAGATTGACTCGAAGGTGGAATCGGGTACTGAAGAACGTCCAGTTGAGCCGAACCAACCAAGCAGATAGCAGCGGGCGAAGGTTTATCTACACCCAAGCCGTCAAAGGACATCTTGGACTTCTTTCTTGAACTAGGGACGACTGAAGAAGAAGAAGCCATGAGGATGGCTGCTTGCAAATTCCTGGTGGGTTCCAGCAAGAATGTTCTCGGCTCTTTTGCCGACCATGTCTTCGATTAGGACGGCAGTGGCCTGCATCCCAATTTTGAGAAAGATGATAGTGACCTTCCTTGATATTATGTACTATCATTCATGATGAAATAAAATTGAATTTTATTTATAAACTTGTCTGATGATTACAAGCAATGTCTTTTACATTTATACATAATACTTCTTGAGGAACTTGCCATTGATAGGCATCATTGCAACTTGACCGTCTAGCTCTGTGAGTTGATAAGCCCCATTTGAGAAGACTTTGCTCACGATATATGGTCCTTTCCACTTCGCATCGAACATGCCTTTGCTCGAGTGAGTCATAGTCATAGGACGTCTGACTGTTAAAACAAGCTCTCCTTTCTGAAAAGCTCTGACTTTAACTTTGCGGTTGAAAGTCTTTGAGATGCGGGCTTGGTATAACTCAATATGCTGCTGAGCCATTAACCGCTTCTCATCGAGCGCTTCTAATTCTTGGAGTCGAAGAAGATCACTATTCTCTGTAGTGAGCTCATTGGCGATGGCAATCCTTAGAGATGGGATTTGAAGTTCCAAGGAAAGAACTGCTTCACAGCCGTATACCAAAGAAAAGGGTGTACAGCCTGTAGGGTTGCGGACCATAGTACAGTAGGCCCAAAGATATTCTCCAAGCTTTTCACTCCAGTTTTGTTTGTTAGTGGATACAAACTTCTTGAGGAGCTTGATGATAGTCTTGTTAAAAGCTTCAGCCAAGCCATTAGCAGCAAGATTGTAGGCTGTCGAAGCGACATTGTCAATTCGATGATCGTCACAGAACCTTGTAAACTTTTGGCTGATGAATTGAGGTCCGTTATCATGAATTATTCGTCGAGGTATACCAAATCTATAGATGACATGGTGTTTGACGAAGTTGATGACGCTGCTGGTCTTGACTTCAGCCAATAGTATAGCTTCAGCCCATTTGGAGAAGTAGTCGGTTATTGCTAGTATAAACCGATGTCTTCTAGAAGAAGGAGGATTGATGGGACCGATGATGTCCATGCCCCAAGCTTCAAAGGGCCAGGAAGCTGCAGTCGGATACAGAAATTTCGATGGTTGATGGATGAAGCCTGCATGGATCTGACAAGCTCGACATTTTCTTGCATATTCAATGTCATCTGATACCATAGAGGGCCAGTAGTAACCCATACGTCGGATGCGATCCTGTAGCTTAGGGCCAGGTTGATGTGCTCCGCAGACACCATCATGAGCTTCGCACAATACTTGCTTTGCTTCATCACCAGCGAGACAGTGCAAGAGTAAGCCGTCATAAGTTCGCCGATAGAGAGTCTTGGTGGTTTGATTGTAATAGAACCGGAGAGATCGCCGACGAATACTCGTAGCTTCCTTGGAATCTTCAGGGAGTATGTCGTGAACTACAAAGTCGATGAAAGGAGCTCTCCAATCTTCATCGATAACATTGGCTTCAATAAGATTACTGAACTCAATATTATGATTGTTTTCGACGCAGAACAATCCTCGATTAGAGATAACCACCACCTGCTATCTTTTGATAGGGATGGCTAAGACTGCTGCAAGATTAGATAATGCATCTGCTTCAGTATTGCAAGCTCGACGTACATATTCGATAAAGAAAGCTTTGAATGATGTAGCCATGTTGATTGCCGCTTCATAGTAAGGTACTAGGTCTTGATGGCGAACTTCATAGGTTCCTCTAATCTGGTTAACAACCAGCTTGGAATCACCATAAACTTCAAGATATTCGACGTCCAGTTGTTTAGCTAACTGAAGGCCAATGAGTAGAGCATTATATTCTGCTACGTTGTTGGAGCATGGTTCATCTAGGGAATAGGCTCTTTGAATAGTTGACCCGTCTGGAGAAACAAGGACAACTCCAACTCCTGCGACAATGGCACCATTGGGTCCAATCCGGAATGCACCGTCAAAGAATAGACGCCAAGTAGGAAATTCTTCGGAGATCATGTTTGATTCCAATGTCTCGTCTGGAATTTCATCATAGAGTTTGGATGTCTCTGGTACAGGATGAGCTGCTAAGAAATCCGCCAGCGCTTGACCTTTGACAGACTTTTGAGGAACATATACCATGTCATATTGGGCTAGCAGAATGGCCCATGTAGCCAGCCGAGAATTGAGTGTGCTAGGCTTTTTTATCAGTACCCGAAGAGGATTAACTCGGGATATGACATGAATAGTTTGGCCAATGATGTAATGCCGAGTCTTTGGACAGCAAACAGAAGAGCTAGGCATTCTTTTTCGACCGGACTATAACGGTGTTCGGCACCAATCATAGTACGACTGAGATAATAAATAGCTTGTTCATGGCCTTCTTTGTTCTTTTGGGCAAGTAAAGCACCCAATGAATGATCCATAGCACGGACATACATTAAGAATGGTATGCCTGATATTGCTGGCACTAAGACTAGTGCTTTATGTCGTCAAATGCTCGTTGACATTCTTCGGTCCAAATGAAAGATACACCCTTCTTCGTTAGCTGAGTAAGTGGTCTGCAGCGTCCAGACAGATTCGAAATGAACCTCCTGATGTAAGTAAGTCGACCCTGGAATCCTCGTAGCTCTTTTAGGTTGCGTGGAGGATGCATCTCTTGAATGGCTTTGATCTTCTCGGAATCCACGTGTATACCCTTAGAGGTAATGACGAAGCGGAGAAATTTGCCACTAGAGACACCCAAGAATGACTTGGTGGGATTCATTTTGAGTTGATGTTGGCGCATGAGGTTGAATATAGTTCTCAAGTCTTGGATGTGATCTTCCTTTAAACGACTCTTGACAGCGATATCGTCGACATAGCATTCGACAGTCTTGCGCAGATGATCTCGAAAGATGGTACTTATGGCTCGTTGGTATGTTGCACCAGCGTTCTTGAGACCAAATGGCATTACAGTATAGCAGTAGACTCCGTGAGGAGTGCGAAAAGAAGTATATTTTTTATCTTCAGGATTTATTCGAATTTGATTGTATCCAGAGAATCCGTCCATGAAAGATATTCGCTCGAACCCACAAGTGTTGTCAATCATGACATCCGTGACAGGGAGAGGAAATTCATCTTTTGGACATGCTTCATTAAGGTCCCGAAAGTCGATACAGACACAAACTTTTCCGATTTTTTTTAGAACTGGGACGACATTGGCTACCCAATCAGGATGTTGTTCTTCTCGGATAAAGCCACAAGCGATGAGCTTCTTGACTTCATCGTCGATTGTGTCCATCATTTCTGGTTTAAAATGCCGTTGTTGCTGTTTGACTGGTTTTGCATTAGACAAGATATTCAATTTGTGAGTAGCCACTTTGGGATCTAGACTAGGCATGTCTTTATAGCTCCATGCAAAGACATCAATGTATTCTTGAATAAGAAGAATTAATTCTTGCTTATCTGCTTCTGAAAGGTTCTTGCTGATGAATATTGGACGAGGTGACCGTCTTTCTCCTACGTCAATTTGAACCAATTGATCTTCGGTAGGAGGTTCTCTTTGTTCGAATCGAAGTTCCCATTGGGTATCCATTTGTTGATCCCAAGGATCTGTTTTGGGATTTTCTTCAATATCTTCGTCATAGCCTTCTGGAAGTTCGGCGGAGACCATGTTGGAAGATACGATCAGCCGATGAACCTGACCGATACTGGTGTCAGAATCCCATGATCTGGAATCAGAAGAGTTAGAGCGCTCCCCACTATCGGATTCGGAGACTGCTGGGGATAATACTGGAGGAGAAGCATATCCGAGACCTTTTTTGGTCCTGCTGTAATACATCTCTGACTTTCCTTTTGGAACTGTTGTACGGATAGGAGTTCTTCTACCTTTATCGTAGTTAAGGCCATTCTTAAAGTCATAACCCATCTTTCGGATGATGTCTTTTGATTGTTGACTGTAACGACAAAGTTGGATATGCCCCGTGTCGTTACTTTTGCTATCATCCGTATAACTGAACTCTTGCTCCGGTCTTTTACTAAAAAGTATTGGACTCTTGCCTTTCTTTCGAGCGGGAACAATACGATATGAATCTTTTGGATGTTCAAGTGAGACTTCTGTTTGAAGAGACTGCACAACTCCTATTGTAAATGACTGATAGCTATCTAACATATCCAAATAGCATTTAGCATGATAAATGACATCAGTATACTGGAAAGTAGATGCTTTTTCATTAATTTGTACATCTGTATTTACAGCAGGACCTTTAGCCTTAGCAGGCTTGGTCAGATTGATTACAAGAGGGGGAGAAGAAGAACGTGGAGGAGGATTGGCCTTGTTACGACGGAGGTCGATAACAAGCGGCTCAGAGGAGGTGAGCTCCCTTTTATCCTTGTTATGAGATAAATCAATAACAAGTGGCTCAGAAGAGGTAAGCTGCCTTTTTTTCTTGTTACGACGTAAGTCGATAACAAGTTGCTCAGAAGAGGTGAGCTCCCTTTGATCATCATTAGTTGGTTGCTTCTGGACTGGCAAATGAATAGCCAGTGGTTTGGAGGATTGAGGACGAGAAACACGCCCTTTAAGAGAAATGATGAGGGTGTCATTAGGCACTGCTTCTTGTTCTTCTTCAGTATCCAGAGACAGCACTACCTTCATGAATTCATCCTTATACATACGAGCATCATTGCAGTATGCTTCGACGCCTTTAAAAGGATAGAGATCATCAACCTCCTTTTGAACCTCACCATTGTCATCGACATATTTGAAACATTGATGGAGAGTCGAAGGAACAATGTTATGCTCATGCAGGAATGGTCTTTCCAACAAAGCATTATAAGAACAACCATGGTTGTCAATGATGTAGAAGGTCACCTTTGTGCGAAGATTGCCTATTTGGACTTTTAGGCGAATCTTGTCCAGAGGTTCACTCCTTCCTTGGTTGAATCCAAGGATAGTGGTGATTGTACTGGAAAGACTATGCACTGGGATTTTTAATGCATCCAACATTGTCTTCGGCATGATACTGAGAGCAGACCCTGGGTCTATCAGAATACGATCGACTTTCATCGAGTCGACATATCCTGTATAGTATAGAGGACAGTCGTACCTGTTGTCTTCTATCAGCATGTCATCCTGTGTGAAAGTTATGTTTGGAATTAACTCCAACACACTATGACAATGAAAGCAAGAGACTGGCTCTGCTTTCGGCTTCTTCAGAAGGGCTAGACAGGTTTCTGCATGCATTAGAGCCTCACTCAAAGTTTCTCGAGTCTCTTTGGAGAGGCACAAGAGCTCGAAGATTGACAGCCGGGCTGGTGTATTGGCTAGTTGAGCCAGAATATCAAAGTTGTAAGGCTTTTCGAGTCCGGAAGGAGATGTCTTCTTCAAAGGTTTGTCGAAGCGGACTTGTTGTTTACCTTTGTCGGCTACTGTCGGCTTGGGAGGAGTAGACTCTACAACAGGTGAGGATGCAGTAGGAATATCCTCAGTGGAAGCAGGCTGCACTGGAGCAGGCTCAGAAGAAGAGGCAGGATTCTCTTGAGCTTTGGGGTAATCCTTTAGATAGGCTTTTCCTGATCTGGTGCCCAGTAGGATTTCTTCATCAATTATGGGGTCAAAAGACACCATATTGCAAGTCTTTATTTTGCTCTTGGAGCAGTCTTTCTTCTTGGAGGAAGAGGGAAGTTCGAACTCTGAGGCAAGATCAGGGTGGATCCACATAATCTCGCCATTGTCAAGAGACAAGGGGACAAGACCTTCACTTCGTGGAGGAGGGAGATTCTCAATCTCAAGAGTAGCTTTGGGGATAGGGATGACACCATGTTGTACCATCTGCGGAGGGAAGTCACCGAATTGAACTGATACCATGTTTGCGGTAACAGTCTTCTCGTCTTACTGCAGAGTGACAACACCAGCATTGACCAGCTCTTGGATTTTGCCTTTGATCACATAACATACTCGAGTAGGATGCCCAATGAACCTGTGGTAAACACAGTACTTAGGATGATCAGTCTTGTCGACTTTATCGGGCTTCTTCGGGTCTGGAAGTTGGAGCTTATTGCTTTTGATCAAGCAATCAAAGATGCTCACGGTGTCATTCTCGTCAAAAGAGTATTCTACTTTCGGACGAGGTTCCCTTGGTGGAGGTGCTGAAGGAGTAGAAGTGGACGTAGGTGGAGCTACGTTGACCGCCAAAGATTCTTTGTTCTTCAAGTTGATGTTCAAAGTCTCTTTTCCCTTACGGTTGTTCTGGCGATTACCACCACCCGATGTCTGGTGTTCATCCCGATCGGGGTTATACATTTGTACCCCCAGCTGTTTGAATTTGTCGGCGCTAACTTCAGCTGCTTTAGCGTTGACAATGAAGGATGGCCAGTCTTGGAACTGAGTTGAACCCGTCCACATACTGATGATAGGCAAAAGATTTGCCTTGCAGGTGTCTATGGTGACAGCGGCCGGAGTTCCAGGAGACATTTTTAAAGCTTCTCGGCAGAACCTTTCAATGAAACTTTTAGCAGTTTCGTTGTGTCTTTGTTTGATTTTATTGAGGGCTGACATGGTCATGTCGTTGATCCCCTCATAAAATTGTTCCAAGAAGAATTGTTTTAGACCGGAGAAGGAGGTGATACAACCATCGGGCAAGCTTCTGTACAAATCGTATGCTACGCTGGCTAAACAGCCAACGAATACCCTGGTAAGAAGAGCGTCATTTGGTTGAAGTTGGACAGTCATTACCTCAAAGTGGTTAATGAACTGACTAGGAGAAGTGCTGCCATCAAACAGCAAAATTTTTGGGATTTTGTACTTAAGAGGAAATGGGACTTTCTTCCATTCAACTGGGTAGGGTTACTTTATCCCCAAACTCTGCAAGTTGTCCTTCTCTTTAAAGGCCTCGAACTGAGTGCGCAGGAGCTTGACAGCTTCACTGGCATCCTCCACTGATGTAGAAGGAACAAGCTGAGTCACAGTGTTAGGGGGAGGAACAGTGTGGTAAGCACTACCCCCAGCACCTGACTGACTAGGTGTAGGTTGAATCTGCACAAGAGGTACTTGAGGAGATGCTACCTCCAGCCCTGCATTGATAGGCCCCGACGATGCTATGATTTCAGAATTTACAGTAGGTACAGCCGGTGGTACTGTATGTTGGGCCACAATGATAGAATGCATACTTGCAACCATTTCGGCCATGGTCTTCAGTTTGTCTTCTAGTGCAGCTATTCGTTGTTCTTGACTAGCTGAACTGGAAGCATCGGGGTCTTCATTGATAACATAAGCTGTCACTTCTCTAGGTACAGTGGAGGACACTATCTGTTCCGAATTTTTGCTGTATGCATCATAGTCGGAGAAAGAATCATCTCCTGAATGAGAAAGAGGAAGATGACCAGAAGGATCTTGAAGATTCCTTTGACCGATTGTATCTCGGCTTCGGGATCGGGTATATTGGAACACTCCTTCAGAAGATTCTTGGAGGAGATCCAAATACCGTTGACTTGGCTTGTGAGGCTTGTCGTGCTTCGAGCACTTCCTACCCCCAGTGTCTCTGAAAGTCATGTTGACGGAAGCGTACAAAACTTCATCTTCATCTTCTGACATAGGTTCAGAGTTTGTAAAGTTCAGACGATCGAAGACAGATCATCTTATTGTCTGACAACAACATTTGATGACCACTTTGTGATTACAATGGTGTCCAAGTGGTTGCACTGGAGGCATTAAGATATTGTCCCATTTTTGTTTGAGGTGTTCTCGGAGATCAGGAACAGTGACGGGACGAGAGGAAGTTTGAGGGACGTGTTCTTTGACAACATTCGGAACATGGTTTCGGTTCTTCAAATGTTTTGTCCCTTGAGTGTATAGGAAAGTACATATTTCATTAGCATAGGTGTCCAGATTTTTGATCCTGGAAGTTTGTCTCTGATGCTGGTTGGTCTTCGGCATTGGCTGTTTGCGTTTTACCGAAGTTGGCCTGTTGAGATAAGTTCTTAGATCAGCAAACTCACCCCCAGGGGTTTCTGTCTGAGACACCAGTAATTTTCCCTGTTTGGAGCGGGATATCTTGAGAGCTAGGAGATCTTAGAATTCTGCTACTGGAGTAGGCAGAATACCTCTTTGATCAGTACCCTTCCCTTTGGCAAGGAGAGAAGAAGAATCATTGTTGGAAAGAATTCTGGTACTGACTGGTGCCAAGGCACGTTCAGATTGATCTTCTACGGTAAAAACCGAGGAAGACTGAGAAAAGGCCAAAGGGCCTTTTCCTTTGTTTTGTAAAGAAGGGTTAGCTAAAGAGCGTTTCCCTCTGTTGTCTTCCAAGTCGTGGGACGAGGAAGTTTGAGAAAAGACCAACGGACCTTTTCTTTTGTTCTGGGAAAGAGGAGGAATAGTCAAAAGACTACCCCCAGTGGATTGCGCTGGAGCAACAGGATGCTTGGGAAGAGGAGCAGAGTTTTTCCCCTTGCTATGAGAAGAAGAGAGATTAGCCAAAGGGCTGTCTCTCTTAGACTGCGCTGGTAAAGTTTGTGCAGGGATTGAAGTGGTTGTTGGCGCACTGGCAAGTTGCATATGAGGAGTTCTAGCAGAAGGTCTTCTGGCCACAATCTCAATAGTTTGCGCAGTAGGAGTTCTGGCCCCAGAGTGTTTGAGTTGTACTCTGGTTGCTGGAGTGGTGGACTGCACAGGTAGAGTTACAGCCAACTGCGCCATGGGAAGAGGAGTCTTGTACTTTGACAGAGCAGCATAGGAAGTAGGTTGTGCACTGGCAAGAGGAACAGACTGCGCATCAGTCTTGGCATCAACAGAAACAGTAGACGGCGCAGCAATCTTAGCAGCAGAGATAGTAGACTGTGCAGCATTCTTGGGGACCCACACTGGGCGTACTTTGCTCGTGGCAGAAGTTGTTGCAGTGCGAGGGGTGGTCCTGGAGTTGATCATGGCTTCGTAGGCCGTCTGGTTGACCTTCACAACCAGCGTCTTCTGCGTCTTTCTGATAGACGCCACGTCACATTGAGTTATCACTTCCTCGTCGGAGGAGAAAGTCGTCCCCAGCAGAGTCGCCATTTTGTTTGCAAAAATAAAAGTTGATCTTTATTTCAACAAACTTTGTAAGAAGATTACAAGAATTATGGGAAAGTACAACTATAGGAATCCGAGCAAAGAGTCTAGCAGATTGCGCTGGGATGGACCGCGCTGGGATGGACTGCGCTGTAAAGAGTCTAGCAGATTGTGCTGCATGTACAGCTATCCTCGAGCGCTGTGCTGTACGATAAACGAACAGTTTCTTCGTTCTCCGTGCTGTCAGCCGTCAGAAGATTTGATTCTCTGTCAGGTAATGATGACGAGGCCACGTCAGCTTGCACACTTGGATGAGTGCTTAGTTCAGCCTGCACAATCGAATTATTGCGCAATCTGTCTTCTGTGCAGTTCACTTGAAGGATGCATAATTTTGATTTTCATGACTTCTTTGATGGGTGCAACTTGATTTTTAGGACCTACAGTCCCCTCTGCTGAAATCCTCGCTGCCTATTCTGACTCAAGGCCTGGGCCTGAGTATGCTGCTGGGGGTTCTGCTACTGGAATGCCTGGAACTGAGGTGGCAAGGGCCTCGGCAATGGATACTGCTGCTGCTGGACCGGAGCTGGTCCTCTCACCGAAGAGCTAGAAAGGTTGGACGATGATGAACCACCCCTATTCGGGCAGGATCCAACCCTATGGTCTGCTGCTCCACAAGCCAGACACAATCCATGTGCCCTGCGACACTCTGCCACTACATGGCCTGGCTTCCCACAATGAGAATATCCCACTGCGGAAGACTGCTTCTGCTTCCGCTGCTGAGGGTACGTCGGGGTTGAATGCTGAACCGACGTTACCGAGGCCGCCCGCCTCGGAGCTCCAATAGTCAAAGCCCTGGCTGCCGGGGCTGGGGCTGAAGACTGATTCCTCTGGCCGTGGAAGCTCTTCCGACCTCCGGTCCTATCCACAATCCTCTGGGAGGTATACTCATGCCTCTTAGCTGCTCTCAAGACTGCATCAAAAGTCTGATGCTCAAACTGCTCAACTGCCAATAAAATCTCTAGGTGAAGCCCTTGCTGAAATTGCTGGGCTCTATTGTCATGCCCCAGAACTAGAATACTGGAAAGTAGGGGCGAAACATAGCCAGCTACGTATATCATGGTACGCCAGTACCCCAATGTACGATCAAAGCTGTCTAGAAGACAAGTGGGTGGACTCTAGCATGCCACTGACGACTCCTAAGGTCGAACAAATCCTATCTCAATCCAATCAACATAAGAAGCAATAAAGAGTAAATCACATATGAGATGGGTAAGGCGTCCCAAACACAAGTACATACATAATCATGAGAGCTGACATAATAAAAGATATATCAACTGACTATATAAAAGGTACGTAAATGTACAACTAGCAGCTGTCCAGAATATACATCCACGCCGTACTAAGACGGAGGGAATAAACCCAGAAACAAGGACTAACATATGTCCTTGGCTACTACACCACAAAATAAAAGTACAAGATAAAGTGGGAAATAAAGGTAACCCACTCGCTAATCCATATCGATCCTCTGAGTGCGAACCATCCGGAGGAGAAGACGGTAGATCCTCGTGATCAACTACGGAACCTGGCCATGCAAAACCAGTGGGGTCAGACCCCAAATAGCAAGTACCACAAGGAAGGCTCGAGGTGAACGACAAAACCCAACAACAACACAACAACATAGTGACAAAAATAAATAAATATGGGTCAAGACTAGTGCGGTACCAATGCACGTATCTCGAGAATATAAATGACTGAATAGAAATACTGAATCGTATAGCAATAGAGAACAATAAGCCAATGAGCAACAAGGGACTTAGGAACTACTCGAAGTCGGAGCCACAACCCTTAAACCAAACAAGGACCAGGGTTGCAGATATTTTCCCGAGCAGAACTTAGTCTCTGGCCACTCGATGACATAAAAGCATATAAAGTAACAAACAATCAAAAGTGCACGGCCAATCATTGTCTACGGCTTGCTATCATTAACTAGCTAGGGTTATCACAATCCTAATTACTAGTATGCAAGTTGAGGATTTTCGCAACTACCTGACTGCAGATAACCCAAATGTCCAGGGGTACGAGTAGTACATCTATTGCCCAACAAGACTGCTGGCAGATGAAACGTGTCTAGACTTGTAACTGTAGGCCTCAAAAATCAAGTCACGCTGAGTTGATCAGAACAAGTCACGCAGAGTGATCTGAGAAGCAGCACAAAAGATACGCTAAGTTCTGCCTGTCCATCTCCTTTAGAAATCACGCAGAGACAGCTCAGCCATACGTCAGAATCATAATGACTGACAACACAGCAGTCGAGAAACGTCTCCTCGTATGCCACGTATGCACAGAACTCGAGAGATCATCGCCGTCTTTTGCGTGATTTTCGAAATCTTCCTTAGCAAGACTCACTCTTCACCAAGTTGGCGTGACTTTGGGTCTTATCTTCATTTAATGCGGCTGACAATATAATCAATGTCAGAGATTTTGTGTCAGACGAAGCGTGCCAAATCAAGACAGCTGGCGGTTTGCGTGGATTCTGAACCTTCTCCTTCCTCAAGTTTGCGTGGATTTTTGAGTTATTCTTCTCAAAGCCTGCGTGAATTCTGAAGTATTCTTCTTCAAAGCTTGCGTGGATTTCGCCTTCAACGAGTCTGCGTCAACGAAACTGCATGGATTTTTGCCTTCAGCAAGACAGCGTGGATTTTATTTCAACTGGAGTACGTGGCAGCCATGCCACCGATCTCTCTCTCGCGTGCCCAGTAACTTGCACACGACCCATGCACTAATGCCATGTGTCCAACAGTTACGGGCCACGTCCAGTAACTACTCACTAACCCTGCGTGTATTTAGAGTCTGCGTGACTTTTCAAATGCACTAGTGGTGAGGTAGTTATCTTTTCAGTTACTGTTTTGACTCTATAAATAGAGTTCTTTTTCTCATTCATTGTACAGATACATTAATATCTACTGTCAAAATTTTGAGAGCTTTTCTTCTTCGCATAGTCCAAGGGATAAAGCGATCGTCTTCTAGATCGGATTCCTACAGTTGTAATTTTCCTAGAAACACAACAAATAAAGAGAATTTCTTTATGGAAAACAAATTGGCGACTCTGCTGGGGAAAACCATCTCCTCTTCTGAGATGGTAACAACTCAATGCGACACTTCGTCAATCGGCTCGACGAAGAAGGTGATGACGATCAAATTCGATCAACTCGCCTATGAAGAAATGCAGCGGGCTAAGGGTGGCAAGCCCATTCCAGCCTCCATCATCACTGCCAAGTCGAAGGGACACTCTGTCTATGTCCCTAAGAATCAGTTGGCAGTCAATGGTGAAGTCTCTGCCACAGTGTCTACTCCTAACACTGGCAAGAACTCCACTGCAAGCACGCACACTCTTGTGCGCTCGAAGATGACAGTAACTAAAAGTCACGTTGACAGTACTGGCTCCTTAGCCGAATCTGTTCCAGCGTGCAAATTCAATTCTAAAAGTCACGCTGACAGTACTGGCTCCTTAGCCGAATCTGTTCCAGTGTGCAAATTCAACTCTAAAAGTCACGTTGACAGTACTGGCTCCTTAGCCAAATCTGTTCCAGTGTGCAAATTCAACTCTAAAAGTCACGCTGATAGTACTGGCTCCTTAGCCAAATCTATTCCAGTGTACAATCCCACATTCAAAAGTCACGCTGACAGTACTGGCTCCTTAGCCAAATCTGTTCCAGCATATAATTCTAAAATCAAAAGTCACGCTAACTGCTCTGGTTCTTTAACCAAGTCTGTTTCAGCGTGTATTTCATCAGAGAAGAATAAGTCCTTAGTTATCTCTTCTTCTTCACCGAGTTCTACTAGAACTGGGGGTGGTCTTCCACACAAAGTCCCTTCGAAAAGGAATAACTCTTTAGTTGTTTCTTCTGCTCCTGTAGTTTTTACTCCAGGAACAGCTTTGACTGATACTTTTGTTAGTCAAAGGAAAGGAGATGGTCTTTTGACTACTCTTCCTTCTGGACATTCTATGTCTCAACATCTGAATGAGTCTAAGAAGAAACATTCCTTAATGTCTTCTTCTTTGATTTCTTCAAATTGGGCACAGAATCTGTCCATTAAAGAGGGTCTGTTACCAACTCCTAATCAAGGGAGTGGTTTAACTCTTCCTTCTCTGTAAATATCCAGATCAATGGAAGGAAAACTCCATGTTTCCAAAATTAATATGTTACCTTCCACTGATTTAAGAACAAAACTCAGCACTTCTGGTGTTAAGAAACCATACCAATTGGATATGAAGATAAAAGATCCAGATGCAGAGTATGCAAGAAATTATGTGGCTCACATTAATCACTCTTTGTATAATCAAGAGCCATCAAGACCCAAGAACAGGAAGTATACTCCTCAATCTTCACAAACAGATTTACGGGAATATCTTCAACAGAAGAGAAGGAGTAATTCTATATCAAAGGAACATGCTGAATGTGACTTCTATCCAAGAGTCATAATTCAGTGCAGATGTGAATCAACAGTTCAAGACCATGGTGATCATGAATGTGACTTCCAGCCAAGAGTCACAATGCAATGCAGATGTCAAAATAAACGACAGTCTGTCTTTAATAGGATTCAGTATCAACCTATGCCTGATGAAGATGAGCCTTTGTTTGCCTCTGTCAACATGACTTCTCGGGACACCGGGGGTAGAGTTGATAGTCCAGATGGAGTATATAGAAACACCAGAGCAAGAGTCCTGGCTTCTAGTCAAAGAAATTTGATCCCTGAAATTGATTCTGAATTTCTTGGAGAATCTAACTTCCCACCTCTTCCTACTGGAGGTAATTCTCCTATAGTTGGCTTTGATACACGAAGCAATGATTCAGAGCATACAAACATCTACTAGTTCATCAATAATCCCTCATACAGTCACGACTTACATGGTTGATGGGAATACTGATGAACCTTCTTCTTCCCTGACTCCTCAAGATCAAAGAATTGCTTCTTTGGAACAGCAAATGAAGTCTATGACTGACACAATGAAGTCAATGTATGAACTCATGACATCTCAGTTGCAAAATCGACAGACTGTATCAGATGCCATACCAGTTGATACTGATATAAGTCCAGTACAAGTTCCTCCAGCAGTTCAATCCAATACTCCTGAACCTGCTCAACCAAATCCTAGTCTCTCTGGAGCTGGGGGTAGTGCTTACAATGCTGTTCCTCCTCCCAACTATTCTCTACAAGCCACAACTCCACAATCTTCGGGAGTTGTCTCTGAAGAATTAAAAAATCTCAAAACTCAATTCGAGGCATTCAAACAGAAGGATGGTTTACAAAGGTTAGGCATCAAGCAGCCTTATCCGATAGAATAGAAGCAAGTATCATATCCTCCTAAATACAAGCCTACTACTATCTCATTCTATGATGGAACCACTTCTCCAAGTCAGTTTATCAATCACTTTGAAGTGATGACTGATCAACTACAACCAAGTGATGCCCTTCTTACTCGGGTATTTATTGGATGTCTCAAGGGAACGGCTTATGAATGGTATAGAAGTCTCCCAGATGGGAGTATTACCTCATTTGCTGGTTTCAAACAGATGTTTCTTGAAAGGTTCTATGAAGGGCTTAATGACATGACTATGTCTGCTCTTATTAGAATCAAACAGAAAAATAATGAATCTACAGAGGAATACATTGAACGGTTTCGAAGAGAAGCTCTGAAGATGCCTCTTGGAACTCCTGATGCTGTCACCATTGACACGTGCAAATCAAACTTGTTGTCAATCATCAGTATGTGGACAGGGTCCACTCAATTTCAAGATTGGCCTTCCTTCATAGTCAGTGCTAAAGCTGCAGAAATCAGTGCTGAAACCTTCAAAGGTTTAGAAGTACAGATGACTCCTAAAGAAACATGACAAGGTGCTAACAATAAAAATAATGCTCGCAAAGGAAAAGAAACTCTTGAAGTTAATCTTCAGAGCAAAGATGCATCAAATGTTCAAACTCCTGCCTCTACAACTCAACAATCAAGAACACCTCACCCCAGAGAAGAATATTCTTTTGATGACGATGATGTCCTTGGTATCTTTGAATGTCTGCTGAAAGGTAATAAAATACAATTACCAGAGATCAAGAAACCTGATGAAGCTGGTAAGACAGATCATCCTAAATACTGTCCATATCACAGAATACTGGGTCATACAATTCGTACATGTTATGTATTGAAAGGAAAGATCCAAGAAATGATTAAATCTGGAGCTATCTCTCTTACTCCAAAAGAGAAGACCGTCACCTCCAACGTCGTCTCTATGCAATTTAGAAATTTCCCTCCTCAACTCCTTGAAAGTGGGATTGTTCCTATTCCTAAGGCAACTCTTGACATAGTGAATCTTCCTCCTCCACAGTCTGAAGGATTAGTGCCAATCACTTTGGAAACAGGGGAAATCATGTGGATCCATCCTGATCTAGTGGCAGATTTTGAATCGCCTTCTCCTCAAAAGATTTCTTCTCAAAAATCCAAGAAGGCTGGAAAGATCAAGTCATGTCATATGACTTCTCTTGGGTCTACCTCTGACACAGAGCCAAAAGACAAAGAAGAAGCACTTGTTAGTGCTACTCGAACGGGGAAACCTTACCTAAAGGATTATTCTAAAAATCTTGAAGATCCAACTGATATCCCTTCAGATGCTAAAGATGCTCCTAATGTTCCTCCCGAAGAAGAACCATCTACTGAACCTGTTCCTCCCAAGCCTACGGCTCTGGAGAAAGGCAAACAACAGGCTCGGTTTGATAAGCCAATCAAGAAGTCTTCTCCTCTTGGACTTCAGAAGCCTTACAACTTCGACATTTTGGCTCAGCTTGCTAATACTCCAGCTAGAATGTCCCTTTTTGAACTTCTACGTCTTTCCAAAGAGACTCGGGAGACGTTAAGTGAAGCACTTCTACAAGCTGACTCTTGTCTTGCACAATTGAAGAAGCCGGATGCGGAACCTGCCACTTGCTTACATTGCAACAGTGTACTGGAGATTATCCCAAATATCACCTTTACACAAGACGACATGTTACTGGAGGATAATCGACATGACCGACCTCTCTACTACACTGGTTATATTGATACGATGAAGATAGATCGTATTCTCATTGACCCAGGGTCTGCTATAAGCATAATGCCAAAAAGTTTGTTGGATGAACTAAAAATCCCTCTTCACAAGCTCTCTAAGACGGTTACTACTATCTTGGGATTCAATCAAAGCCGAAGTGAGCCTTTGGGAAAGATTCATCTGAAGCTTCAGATAGGTGATTTCAGATCTAAAGTCACTTTCTATGTGATCGAGATCGCGGGATCCTATAATCTTCTTCTGGGGAGGCCCTTTCTTCATGAAAATAATGTGGTGCCCTCTACTCTTCATCAATGTTTTAAATACATTAATAGCAATGGAAGAGTACAAAAAAAGTTGCTGATATAAATCCCTTCCATGGGATTGAAGCTTATTTCAATGATTCCCAAATGTACAAAGAAGAGTATACAAGGATCATACAAGCTATAGAGAAAGAAGATGCACAAAGTGAGACTTTAATAATCCCTGTTAAATGTCGAACTACTCAGCAACAATCTCCTAAACCCTCTGGAGAAGATTCTTTTATCATTCCAGTGAGTGGACGGATCTCTCCGTTACCTCAGTCATCTACTCAGAATACACTGATCATTCTTGTCAGTGGGCGTACTACAGTTCCTGTACCTTCACAAGATACTCTGCTAATTCCAGTTGGAGGGCGGACTACTCTTCCTACTCAAACTTCAAGAGAGCTCACCTCTTCTGAGCCATTTGTTATCGATCTTAATCGAAACAAAGCTTCTTCTTCTTCTCCCCCTTTAGTCATTGACTTGGCTAAAATCTCTAAGGCTCAGCCTTCTCCCAATATAAATATTGCTGCTTTTACATTTAATGAAAAGTCTCCACCTTTGCAGTACGTTGATGTGTGTAATTATGTTCATAGTTATTTACATCTGTTAGATGACTTGAACACAATAACCATAGGAGTTGTACAGACTGTTCATACAGATGTATCTCTAGAACCTGTACAATCTTCATACTTTCTAGTTCCCAGCAGAAAGCCAGGAGACATTCCAATATTCTTCTACAAAGGGCCTCAAAATCCTTCTGATCTTGAAGATGGTGACAAAAATGATGATACTGGAAGATTACAACTACGTCGTTATAGTCAGCAATCTAGAGACATCATCAAAAATATGGGCTATGACTTCAGGACTGGCCTTAATAATGGAAAAGGAAGAAAAATGCCTGTCCGGATTCCTCCTTTGAAATATGGAAGGACGAAATACGGATTAGGTTATACTGCTCCTACTCCTTTCATCAACATTATCCATGAAGATCTTGAGTCTGACGAAGATAAGAGATCTGATTCTTCTAGTACCACTTCTTGGGATTCCGATACGAGTATCGGTGACTTCTATTGCAACCTTCTGTCTTCCAACATGGTTTCCATTGACCATTCTGAAGAAAGTGATGAAGACGAAGAAGAGTTTGAAATCTCACCTGAATCAGAACAGTGGGCCCAAAGATTAGATAATCAATGGGAGTTCCGTTTCGAGCAAAAAGAACCTCCGACTGAAGATAAACTTGTTCAAATAGATGTTGGTGAAGAGGGGTCTCCCAAACCAATATTCATCAGTGAAAGTCTTTCAGAAACTGATAAGAAAGACATGATCAAACTCATTCGTGATTACATCGATGTCTTTGCTTGGAGTTATGAAGATATGCCAGGGCTTGATCCTCAAATTGCAACTCACAAGCTCAACATCTTGCCGAATGCTAAACCGGTCAAACAACAACAGCGACGATTTCGTCCGGACATCATGGATGCAATTGAAGCTGAAGTCAATAAACTCATTACCTCTGGGTTTATTAGAGAGGAACAATATTCCGATTGGGTGGCTAATATTGTTCCTGTTCTTAAAAAGACTGGCAAGATCAGAGTATGCATAGACTTTCGCGATCTCAATGCGGCATGTCCTAAAGACGAATTTCCTCTACCAATCACTGATGTCATGGTTGATAATACCTGTGGATTTGAACGAATGTCATTCATGGACGGGTATTCTGGGTATAATCAGATCAAAATGTTCCCAGAAGACGAGAAGCACACTTCTTTCAGAACGCCGATTGGTACATACTGTTATACAGTTATGCCATTCGGTCTCAAGAATGCAGGAGCAACTTATCAACGAGCTATGAGCACTATATTTCGTAAACATTTACGGAAAACAGTCGAATTCTATGTTGATGATATTGCAGTCAAAAGTCGACAAAAGGAGGATCATATCCAAGATTTGAAGACTATATTTGATCTAATGCGTAAGAATCAATTAAAGATGAACCCTACTAAGTCCTTCTTAGGCGTCTCTAGTGGTAAATTTCTCGACTTCGTCATTACCTCTAAGGGTATACACGTGGATCCCGAGAAGATCAACGCCATCCAAGAGATACGTCCTCCACGCACCTTAAAAGAGCTACGAGGATTTCAAGGAAGAATCGCTTATATCAGGAGATTCATCTCTAATTTATCAGGACGCTGCAGACCATTCAACAAACTTATGAAGAAAGATGTCTCTTTTGTCTGGAATGATGAATGTCAGAAAGCATTCGATGAAATAAAACAATATCTGATGAGCCCTCCAGTATTGGTACCTCCCGTCTCAGGAATACCGTTCCTTCTCTATACTCGAGCAATGAGTCATTCATTGGGTGCATTACTCGCTCAAACGAATCAAAATGGCCATGAACAGGCCATTTATTATCTCAGCCGTACTATGACCGGAGCTGAACCTCGATATTCACCGGTTGAAAAAGAATGTCTAGCCTTGATGTTTGCTGTCCAAAAGACACGTCATTATATCATTGGCCAGACTATTCATGTCATCTCCAGGATCAATCCTATACGGATCATGATGAAGAAACCCAGTGTTTTGAATTCTCGATTGGCTAACTGGGGAATCCTACTTGCTCAGTTTGATATGCACTATATTCCTCAGAAATCAGTCAAGGGACAAGCTTTAGCTGATTTTCTGGCTGCTCACTCAATTCCAGAAAATTCAAAACTCTATGATGAAATCCCAGATGAAGTCCTAGATTCAAATCAAATTGCTGAAGAAGATCCTACTTGGCGTCTATTCTTTGATGGAGCATCAAGAATTGGTCCTAATGGCGATATTGTTGCTGGAGTTTGGAATTGTTCTTGTATCGCCAGAAGGTCTTGCCATCCAAAGAGCTTATTCTCTCGATCAGCCGTGTTCAAACAATGTAGCTGAGTACAACGCATTGCTTATTGGTCTTCAACTCGCTAAACATCTGAATATTCAACATTTGGAGGCGTATGGAGACTCTAAACTTATTGTCAATCAGATTAGGGGTACTTATGAAGTTCGCCATCAAGATCTGGTTTCTTATCATAGAGTGCCATATCTATGGCCTCATCATTTAAGGAATTCTTCATAGAACATGTTAGGCGAGTATATAACACAGAAGCTGATGCCCTTGCTAATCTTGCAGCGGTGCTGGCTATCCCAATCAGGCGGCAACAAATGATTGTTGTTCGTAGTCGAGAATTATTTTATCTTAAAAATAACCTGACTCTAGGACTTCCAGTTGACATTGAAGAATCAACATCTCATGACGTCAACACAACAAGAGGATTTGGATTTAGTCGTAAATCGATATCATCTT
The DNA here is from genome assembly GCA_029216955.1 of Iris pallida. Taxonomy (NCBI): domain Eukaryota; kingdom Viridiplantae; phylum Streptophyta; class Magnoliopsida; order Asparagales; family Iridaceae; genus Iris; species Iris pallida. The sequence continues at coordinate 6,091,865 of JANAVB010017196.1, read as the reverse complement.
CATCCGATTCCAGCATGGAATTCATCTTCAGTAACTCGACTGAGAATCAAAATACGGATAAAGATTGGAGACTTCCTTTCTTAGATCTTGTATTATATGATATTCTTCCGGATGATCCGAGTGAGGCAGCATCTATCAGACGATGATCACTCAGATTCTATTACAATCATACAACAAAGACCTTATATCGTCGAGCTTATGATGGTTTACTCCTTCGGTGCATTGCCGGTGATGAAGCCCAACAAGTTATTCGTGAAGCACATGATGGAATTTGTGGAGCGCATCAACCTGGGCCAAAACTTCAAGACCGTATTCGACGGATGGGTTATTATTGGCCAACTATGGTATCAGATGCCATTGAATATGCAAGGAAATGTAAAGCTTGCCAAATCCATACGGATTTTATACATCAACCTTCGGAATTTCTACATCCGACGGCAGCATCATGGCCCTTCGAAGCTTGGGGCATGGACATTGTCGGCCCGATCAATCCACCGTCATCTAAAGGTCATCGGTTCATTCTCGCAATAACCTATTACTTCTCCAAATGGGCCGAAGCTATTCCTTTATCTGAAGTTAAGACGTCTAATGTCATCAGCTTTATTAAGCACCACGTCATCTACAGATTTGGTGTTCCTCGACGTATTGTTCATGATAACGGACCACAGTTCGTCAGCCAGAAATTTACTCGATTCTGTGACGATCACCGGATCAATAATGTTGCTTCTACCGTATATAATCTAGCAGCTAACGGATTGGCAAAAGCTTTCAACAAGACTATCATCAAACTCCTAAAGAAGTTTGTCTCCACTAACAAACGTAATTGGAGTGACAAGCTCGGGGAATGCTTGTGGGCTTATCGCACTACAGTCCGTAATGCTACTAAGTGTACACCTTTCTCTCTGGTGTACGGATCTGAGGCTGTTCTTCCATTAGAGATTCAAATTCCTTCTTTAAGGATAGCAATCGCTAATGAACTCACTGCTGAAAATAATGATCGTCTTCGACTTCAAGAATTGGAGGCTCTGGATGAAAAACGGTTATCTGCTCAACAGAATATTGAATTCTATCAAGCTAGAATTTCAAGGGCTTTTAACAAGAAAGTCAGAATTCAAACATTTCAGAAAGGAGAACTTGTGCTTACTGTCAGACGCCCGATGACTATGACACACATGAGTAAGGGCAAGTTTGATGCAAAATGGGAAGGTCCATTCATTGTCAATAAGTTCTTTTCTAATGGGGCTTATCAACTCACTACTCTAGATGGTAAAGCCACTATGATGCCCATCAACGGCAAATTCTTGAAGAAGTACTACGTCTAATATTTCTATCAAGATTGTCCTCCCATCACTCTCCAGCTGTTTCATTGTTCTTTCCGAAGAATCATTCTGATATCTATTATCCCAGTGGAGATAGGTATTCTACTTTGTATCGTTTTCTCAACAAATTTGATATCCAGAAAATCATGTCCACATTACCTCTGAATTTTCTATCTCAATATCATATTTATGAAAATGATATTTAGTCTTTCTGATTTCTGAGTCAAAAGATCAATGAATAAAGGCAAAAATATAAAGTGGGAAGGATATATTGTAAACAAAGTTTCCTTAAACGGAGTTTATTTGAGACAAATCCCTCAAGAAAAAAAGTACATCATCCTGGAAGATCACTGTAATCCCATTCATATTTGGGACGAGGACCACATACATAATCAGCAAAAGAATTGAATACATCTTTTCCTGACCGCACCAAGAATTGACAGGCAGCCAGCCTCATTGCTTCTTCTTCTTCGGTTTCTCCTGGTTCGACCAGAAAGTCCAGGATATCTTTTGGCAGCTTGGGAGTAGACGAGCTTTCGCCCATTTCCTTCTTCTGCGGAGGTGGATGTTCTTTAACACCTTCAGTAGCTTCAAGGGCGACTTCAGCCTTCTTTATGTTCTCTTCAAAAGACATTGTGGATAAAATGCGATCCTTCTATTCAAATATATGCTCTATTTATAGGCATATGGTTACAAGGATCGAAGGGACGTATTCTTTCCCGATATTCAGTTCATCCATTCATTTCTCACATTCATCCGACGTTTCACATGTTTATTAATACTTGACAGTTCGTCCGTTCATTTATTACATTCACTCGATAGTTCATCTGTTCATCGTTTCTTAACGGTTCATCCGTTCATAATCTTCTATCAGTTCATTAAGTGGGGATTCGTTATTTATCAAGTTTTCATAACCTCTGAATCAATTCCGAATCTGCTTACTCATTTGTTATGTTTTGACCTCTGCATAGAAATCAATCTATTTTCTTTCGAGTTCCTATATATTATCATGTCCATAATACCTCTGATAATATCATATACTCTAAAAACAGAAAAGATGATTTTATTATCTATCATGTCCACAATTCATCCACAAATACAAATCATTGAGCATAGAAGAAGTGTCATTTCCATTCCCATTTCACCACAAAAAGTCTATTACATTTTCTTAGACTTTCCTACAAATCATAATGGAAATCTATTACAAATCTTGGATTTTCATTCTATGTACAACTGAGATCTATTTCTTCTTGGATCTTCTCTGGCAATCTCGTTGTTTGTGGCAATTCCTGGGTGTCCAGCAGGAATCAAACTCTGGTCTTATCTCTCAGACGAGAGGAGAACCACAGAGTAGGGCAACACGAAAACGTGTTGCTGCCAATACAACTGGTGGATGGGGGTAACCTCTCAAGGAAGACAGGAATGTATCCAAACCTTGGGATACAATTCCTGGTTCTGCCTTGAAAGGAACTCTACTACCCGATTTCTCGGTAGTAGAGTTAACTCCACCATCCAACTCTCGTGTATAAAGGCTCTTCCTACCATCTAAGGAAGACCCTTCTATCTCACGAAGAGTTCTGAGTTGTCTGATTTACGCGTCAAAAGCGTATGAGCTCCCTGATGTGGGTGTCAGAAGAACATTGTCCACAGCATCCATATCACCAATGCCAGTTCTGAAGAAGGTTTTCAGCCAAAATTCTGCAAGAAACAGTAAAGAAAATCAGTCAACAGAAACTGGCCAAGCAAAGACAGATGCATTCTGTTCATTTCAGGAAGATAAATTTGTCCTTAGCAAACAAAAAATTCGATGCGTGTATATTGAACTTACCGCTGAGTTTGCTGCTAAGGATTGACAGATCCATGTCTGGTAGCGTGCACAGAGATTTGACATCAGACAACATGGCTTTCCTATTTTCTTCTCATAGAAAATTCATTCTCAAAAGAGAGGAAGAAGATTGGGAAGATGAGTTTGCGTGGAGTTCATCCATCTATTTAAAGGGTCAAGTGCAGGTCTATTCTTGGAAAAGATCCGCATAAATAGCGCTCGTAAATTGTGGAATGAGTGTCACGTGTACTTCGGAAGATCGTGCAACATTGGAAACAGTCAAAGAGTGCTAATTAATATTCTTCATTAAAAGGCACGCAGATCAAACACAAAAGTTGTACTTCATTCTTTAAACAGGCACTGATGGCCTTACAAAAAGACAAAAAAGTGCAACAAAAGCGTAGAAAGTTACGCCCTATTTTCCAGAGCGGCTAAGTTTGATGCCTAACTCCTCTATGCTCTTAACTCCCAGGCGATGCAACAGAGTCTCGAGCATTTCACGCTTCTCCATAAGGCTCCGCCCATCAGAAGAAGACGAGCCATCCAATCCAAAGTAGCTCAAGAGATTCTTGGCTAACTACGTGGAGTCGTCCTTGAGCTCGATGACGACAGGTTCGGGTTCTTTGCCCCCAAAAGTGGGGTCACCATGGGAACAAAAGCCCAACTTGCGTGCTTCCTCTTCGGCTGCTTCCTTTGGGGTCATATTTTCGAGAGATGAATGTCAAAGCTGAGAATCTCTTCCTGTTTATATAACAGATCTCGTCGACAGTTCATATTCCACCATAAATTGGACGCAATCAGTCTCGAAGAACGAAGAGTCATTATGACATTTAATAAGTTCATTTGGATGTTTTCAAAGAACTTCGAAGTCTTTTCGACTTCCGAAAAATTTTGGAGCCATCTCAGCATGACTTTAACTCATTTCATCATCTTTATTTTCAAAGTATTTCGAAAATATTTTATCATTTTTCGAAAACTTTGAAGGGGGTTTTGTAGGCCTCAAAAATGAAGTTACGCTGAGTTGATCAGAACAAGTCACGCAGAGTGATCCGAGAAGCAGCACAAAAGATACGCTAAGTTCTGCCTGTCCATCTCCTTTAGAAATCACGCAGAGACAGCTCAGCCATACGTCAGAATCATAATGACTGACAACACAGCAGTCGAGAAACGTCTCCTCGTATGCCACGTATGCACAGAACTCGAGAGATCATCGCCGTCTTTTGCGTGATTTTTGAAATCTTCCTTAGCAAGACTCACTCTTCACCAAGTTGGCGTGACTTTGGGTCTTATCTTCATTTAATGCGGCTGACAATATAATCAATGTCAGAGATTTTGTGTCAGACGAAGCGTGCCAAATCAAGACAGCTAGCGGTTTGCGTGGATTCTGAACCTTCTCCTTCCTCAAGTTTGCGTTGATTTTTGAGTTATTCTTCTCAAAGCCTGCGTGAATTCTGAAGTATTCTTCTTCAAAGCTTGCGTGGATTTCGCCTTCAACGAGTCTGCGTTAACGAAACTGCGTAGATTTTTGCCTTCAGCAAGACAGCGTGGATTTCATTTCAACTGGAGTACGTGGCAGCCATGCCACCGATCTCTCTCTCGCGTGCCCAGTAACTTGCACACGACCCATGCACTAATGCCATGTGTCCAACAGTTACGGGCCACGTCCAGTAACTACTCACTAACCCTGTGTGTATTTAGAGTCTGCGTGACTTTTCAAATGCACCAGTGGTGCGGTAGTTATCTTTTCAGTTACTGTTTTGACTCTACAAATAGAGTTCTTTTTCTCATTCATTGTACAGATACATTGATATCTACTGTCAAAATTTTGAGAGCTTTTCTTCTTCACATAGTCCAAGGGATAAAGCGATCGTCTTCTAGATCAGATTCCTACAGTTGTAATTTTCCCAGAAACACAACAAATAAAGAGAATTTCTTTATGGAAAACAGTAACATGAACAACCATATCATATACTTGTAAAAGAAAACATATAACTGACTGTGCCGCAACCCGGCACGACATGTGACTCGATCGTATATCAATACACGTAAACTTGGTAGGTCATGGAGCCCTTGCCTAGCAGGGTTGAGCCATGCCTCATGGGGCCCTTGGAGCTTGGGGTTGGTAGTGCGAATTTCCTCCAACAATGATCTACTTGAATTTACTAGTCATTTACCTTATCATATTCATGTCAAATTCTCAAGTCGTGGACACTCAAGAATTTCCTAAGATGACGTGTGCTATATACGAGTAAATCGTAAGTTATCACTTACGAACATTCCCGTACTAACATCACGTGATACACGGAACAATACTCACACTCGATTGTCCAGTGCCAAGATGCAATAGATTAAACATTCAACAAGCTATATCCACGGTGTCAAGAAAGAACAGGTACTCATATCTCGGGTCTAGAAATCAATAAGAAAATCAAGTCATGAGTGCGCTACTACGAGCCACTAAATCGAGCTAAGCATATTCAGTAATCTGGAGTGCACCATGACAGGCCACTAACTATAATCTGGATATAGAACAATACGTGAACATAAGCATGTACATGTATATAGAGTGTACAATCATTTTTTAGCTATCCAAGGTCATCTAAGCATGTTAAGAGTCCATTACAAAAAGAAAATGTCAAAAACGGACAAAAACGGGCAAAAACGGACAAAAACAGGCAAAAACAGACAAAAACAGGCAAAAACAGACAAAAATAGCCTAACCGGATTATCCGGTGGATTTTTGCGGATTTTCGGCGGATTTTCCGAAGTGTAACAGCAAGTTTTGTGGTGCCAGTTCGGATTTTCCGACGGATTTCCGTGGGTTTCCGACGGATTTTCCGAACCGTCACAGAAAGTTAATTTTTGAACTCAAAACTTGTTTCGGCCATAAAAACTTCATTTTAAATCGAAATTCGAACTTTCAAAAGTCAAAATTGAATAGAAATGAATTTCCTACGACATGGAAGTATTAGTTTTCACAAATTAAAACATTTGATAGATCAAAACTTCAAAATACTCGAAAATTATATCTAGAAACTCAGATCTACGCAATATTGTCGATCAAAACCAAAAGTGCTATATACTAAAGATGTTAACAATTTAGAGGAGCATATTATAGAACAATAAAACTTTAATTTTTATGGAAAACAAAATTTTAGCATGGTCATGTCACTTTTGAGCAAGATGTACTTGCCTAGGTTTTAGCAACCAAGCCTAATCTTCTACTCCACCACCAAGAGGGGCACGAAACCACACTCTAGGCCTCAAGGCCAAGCTTTCCCAAGCTTGAGGAAGAGAGAAGAGAGTGAAAGAGAAATGGTGAAGGAAAGAAAAGAGAGATGAGAGAGAAACTCATAGGTTATATATAGAAGGGGGAATTAATCTTAGCCGTTGGATCGTGATCCGTGTCAAAATTCTAGATCAATCCTAGCCATTGAAAGAAAACCAATTGTCCATTGGATAATAGAATGCATCTACACTATTCACGAAAATATCTAAACACTATTCATCAAAATATCTAAAACACTATTCATGAAAATATCGGAAACACTAAAATCGAAAATATCTTAAATGTGGAAAAATCTGTCTGGGCGGTATGCCGTCGGTATACTCCGGTACACCATCGGTATGTCGGCCAAGGAGAAAATCTATAATTTGGAAAAAATTTAAAGCGTTCCGAAAATTGAGAAAATATGAAATACAATACAAAATACGTATCCGTATATAAATACTGATACTGTGAGACGAGTCTCACATCTATCATACTCGGTTGCCACCAAGGTGGAAGCAAACCGACTGAGCCTCGAAAACTCGGTCGCATATCCGTCGACCGTCCTGCCCATCTGCTTCAGATTGGTGAATCTCGTCTGTAGGTCATACCGAGCTACAGCATCGAAATACTTGGTCTGGAATCTCTCTCTGAATACTGCCCAAGCAATGGATGCTGCTAATCCAACGGCCTGAGCCGCCCACCAGCTGCGGGCAAGATCTAGCAACTGCAGGCGCACCACAGCTACCTTCTCGTTCTCTGGAGTCCTGGCTGCTTCTAGAATCACCTCCGTGTCCTGAAGCCAAGCATCTGCGGCGATCGCATCTTCACTACCGTCGAAGAAGGGAGGGTTCAAGCGCTTGAAGCTGTTGGCCGCGCTGTTACCCTGATGACCGCCCCTGGTCAAAGCATCCGTCACTGCCTGGTGCAAGGCATCTTCTCGACGATCTTGGGAAGCTATCAAGGTCCTGATGAGTCCTACCAAAGTGCCATCGTTAGGTTCTACAGGCTGAACTGGCTGGACTGGTGGCTGTCCGCCAGAAGGCACGACTCTGGAGGCTACTCCGAAATACTGGGCTTGATCCCCGGGTTGCTGCTGATCCACGGGAAGTGCTCCGCCTCGCTGACCGGCAGGTCCAGGAATGACGCCGCTAAAGAAGACGACATGGGAAACAAATAAGGAAGGACCAGGACAGATCAATGATACAAGCATATGATCGGGACAAGAATCCAGGGATTCAGATGATACGAGCAGAGATCAAGGGCGAATACTGATTGAGACATCTATTCGGTAAACCCTCACATATCTTGATTTACAAGACCTGCATGGGCCACCACTTAAACTATGTCACGCCCCAGAACTAGAATACTGGAGAGCGGGGGCAGACATAGCTAGCTACGTATATGAAATGGAATCCATCTCGCTATACGGTCACGGCTGTCTAGATACATGAGGGTTTAACTACAAGCCAACAGTCTCTTAAGGTCATGAACAAGCCTAGTGTCTCAATCACAAGCAAGTAAGTAAATGTTACAAGATGTTAGATCACCAAATATACAATAGTAAGGCATCCCAAACATTACATATTCAGTTGATCATGAAGCTAGTCGTTACAAAATGTTAGGACTAGCAAGAGTTTTAGTCATACATGATCAACCCTAGGATCTGTCAATCATGTTACAGCCCGTAGGCAGACAGTAGGTAAGTACAATCGAGCTAAACAGGTGCTCGTCGGCTAAACGCCTCAAAAGAATATTTTTACAATAAAGTGGGAGATCAAAAATAAATCCACTCGTTGCCCTGGTTACGTCTAGTCACCACCATCGGGCTGGAAGGTTGGAAGATCCTCTGGAGCTGCTCCGAAATCTGGCCACACAAAACCAGCTGGGTCAGACCCCAGAAAGAGCAAGTGCCACAAAGGAAGCTTCACTTAGGAACTAAAACCAGCAACTAGCACAGAAGATAATAATATATAGTAAAACTGGAGAAAATATAATATCACGAGGATATACGGTAAGATAACCATGGGACCATTCAGATAACCAGGTTACAATCCTTAAACCAAACAAGGACCGACATTGTAACCCTTCGTCTGAACCGAACTTGGTTCCTCCCATTTATCCGCAAGATAATGTAAGAAAATCAGGACATGTGACAATTTTATACAGGATCAAGGCTAGAAAGATTATTCCCCATTCAATCAATCACGACCAAGCAATGAGTACGGCTTGATACTTTAACTAGCTAAGGTTATCACAGGCCTAGTTACTAGCAAGATGCAACGAGATTATTCTACAGCCACAAGCCCTGCAGACCATCCAGGTTACCCAGGTCAAAAATTAGGGGTTGAATTCAGGTGGGTACATCGTCCAGGAAATGCATGTACCCTTAGGTAGCTTGAAGGGTGCAACACATGGCAGTGTGCTGGAAATGTGCCCTACTCGACGGCAGGCTACAGATCCCAGGCGCGCCCAGGTAACGTGATCGCCTGTAGCTGGGATATCTCTTCATGACTAATGTATTAATCTAGTTATTAGCCTTAATCCATTTCAGTAGGTACTCCTGACCGTGGTACTCCGGAGTCCCATCCTAGACATGATGCAAGACAGGACTGGATTGATTGGATTATTTGTACAAGCATAATCGCCCACGGTATTCAGGTTATTTATACAGGTTATGTCATGTTAGGTAGCCGTCGCAACAGCTTATCAAGATATATCATGTCAGGTTATCATGTCAAGTTCACTGGTCAAGAGTGCGCCACGATGGGCCACTATCAGGTCATGTCATGTTTACTGGTCAGGAGTGTACCACTACGGGTTACTGTCGTGTTCAGGGTACGTGTGAAGGACAATGTAGTGCAAGCATTCAATCAGGAGACTCAAGTTATGCTGAGGTCACAAGACACAAGTCATCAGTAAAGATCAAATAATAATAGAGAAATAATAATAATAATTAAATAGCAGGGCAAGACACAGGGAGGAGCCCTGCGGCTCAGGTCACTAGAACGCATGCGGCCAATAAGGAGAGCGTATACAACTTGGTAAGAACAGGGGCATGCGGCTAGAAGGGCAATGGCGCATGCTGTCCCAAGAAGTTGGGTCTCATGCGGCCAGCGGAAGAGTGGGCTTCATGCGGCTGACGAAAAACAAGTCCATGCGGTCAGGGAGGCAAGGGCGCACATGCGGCTGGCCGAAGAGTAGTCCATGCGGCTAGCTGGGATCAAAGCTCTATGCGGCTAGCGGAGTTCGGAACCATGCGGCTAACGGGAGAGTAATTCCCATGCGGCTCAGAAGTCATGAAGCCATATGCGGCCAGGAATGATACTCAGTCTATGCGGCCAAAAGAGAAGCGGGTCTATGCGGTTGGGAACTAATTTACTCATACGGCTGCGGACGACTGGTGTTCATGCGGCCAAGAAAATTCGTATTCATGCGGCTAAATGTGGCGGGCACCCATGCGGCTGCATAGGTAATGGGGCGCATGCGGCTGGGTGGGGAGAAGTCCATGCGGCTAGTTATGCATGCGGTTGGGAGAACACTTGCCGCTTGAAATGTTCATGCGGTCAAGTCAAGTACAGTTCATCTTCTCCAAAATTCCGAGAAGAAGAACACCATGAGAGCCAAGTTCTCAAGCTCCATAACTCCATCATCCGGAGCCCAAATCCGAACTTCCATAGGTCAAAATGGGGTATAACGAAATTCTCTACAATATGGAACCATCAAAACTTAGAAATAACAAGATCAAGTAGATCAAAACTCAAAAAATCTGAAAAGAAGATAAACTTAGATCTACAAGAATCAGGCCATGGAAAGTAAAAATGCCAAGTACTAAAGTAAGTTAAAATGCTGTAAGGAAGAGAATGAAGTAATAAAATTGGAGTTCCTCCATGAAGCAAATTGCACTTGCCTAGACCTCTCTCTCTCTCTTTCTGTTAGGTAAAGAATTAATGGAGGGAAGAAGAAGAGTAATGAAGAGAGAGAAGGGTTAATAAATGGTAGTGGTGGTGGTAGGTAGGTGGTTCTCTCCTTGGTTCATAATAAACCAAGGAAAACCGAGCCAAGCCGAACCAACCCAAGAAATAACCAAGCCAAGAAGGAAGCTAAGCAAGGAATCATGAAATACAAGATAAAGTACGTACACATATTCCAAAATACGTAATACGAACCACAGGCATTACACAAACTACCCAGCATGAAGCCTTGTGCTTCCTTGTGGCGTTACATCGCTGTGACATGGCTCACGTAGCTGAGGCTTTACCCACTCTAGGTACCTCTTAGTGGTGTCACACCACTGTAACATGAGGTCACCGGCCTCTTTGTAGTGCTGACTACCACTCTTCATTCTGCAACATTAGGCTACCTGCCTATAAGCGGTGCTACGCCGCCGTGACATGGCTCGCAAAGCTGAGGCATTACCCTTACCGAGGAACCTCTTGGTGGTGTCACCCCACTTGTAAAACCCCTACATTTTACTACAATTTTTTAAAAAAATAAATTTGGGATTAATTTTGTTTTCCGTATTTGTTGTCGCATGCGAATATACGATTTTCGTAGTCGCTCGTCGAGTGCGAATATGTGCGAGGTACATATTTTTATAAAACATTTTATTTATATAGAAGCAGTGATGGTTCAAAATAATATGTGATAAATATGTTATTTTATCTACATAAAGATATAAAATGCGTCGTGTTGAAATTTCCAAAATGTCATTTTAATTATTATAAAAGGGCTATTTTATTGGTAATTTAGAAAATTATGTTTTACGTAAATATTCTTTTTGTGGGCGAGTACATGAACTTAAATTTACATATATTTGTAATTTTTGAAATTAAGTATTAATATATTTTTATTATTTATAAGAGTTTGGAATTTTATGATTTAAATGTTTAAATTGTCATGATAAATTTAAATTAAGATTTAATTTTATAAAGATAAAGTTTTAACTTGTTTCAAATCTAGATTGGGATTTTATTGAGTTACTTTTAAATTGATTTAAATTTAAAAAAAAGATTATCTATTCGGTTTTAAATAAGTCTTAATCCTTATCTACCAAGGATTCCTCAACCCTATATATAGGGGAGCCTCCATAAGCTTTTCATCCATAAATTATTCCACAAATTCTCCACAAACACAAAGTGCATCGTATCTGTGTTCCCTGTCCATCCACTATATATGTCCGTTACATATACAACAAGTTCCCCATCTCGTGCCCAATAATTTCGGACGTCCTTCCCGTCGTGTCGGACACAACCCGACACGATGGCAACCCAACCCGATGATACAAACCCAGAACCTTAAACCTGCTGCTGTCCATGACCACCGTCTCTGTCCACGACACCGCCCCCTAGCCGAAATCACCGACTCCGTCCTCTGCTTCCCCTCGCCCAACCGAGAACCAATACTGTACCCGTCCACCACGCCATCGCCCCTCCCGTCCACAACCAACCAGACCACCACCACCATCAGCCCAAAACACACCACCACCATCAAATTTCCTGACCACGGCTAACCTCGGTGCCACCGTAGCCACCACCACCGCCACCAAATCCAAACACCAAGCGAAAAAGAAAATAGGGAAGACCTAGTACCTTCACACCGGATCAGTCCACCGTCGCCTTCCCGAGAAGCTGCACCGCTCACGCCCAGGCTGTGAGACCGCATCGCCGGAGCAACGAGACCCTAGCGCCACCTCCGGTGCTCCCTCCAAGTGTAGATGCTCTGCCCAATCTCCTTCCTCCATCGCGGCCGCCACATCAACTCCGCCGTGCGGTGCTCACCATCCACCGCCCGTACGTTCACTCCCCTCCACCACTCCTCTATACGGTCCCTTCGCGCTGAAGCGGTCGCCCTCCGCCGATCGAATGACGAACCCCTTCTCCATCGACCCCCCCATCATCACCCACATCCCAGAGAGGAAGAAGAAGAAGAAGTTAACCTAACCCTCACCTAGGAACCTCCACCGCCGGTGTCATTGACCAACGCCCCACCTCCTCATCCGATCTATGCTACCGGAGCGGCGAGCTCTGCGATGGCCAGCCTCCGCGCACCGCCTCCGCTGAGAACCCACGGTGAATCCCCTCTCTCCGGCTCCTTCCGCCTCTCCTCCTCGACCCGCAACCGCCAGCGACTCCTCCCGCTCGGCCGGCCACCGCACACAGCCGCATCACCTCCGCTGTAAGTCCCCTCTTCTTTCTTTCTCCGATCTCCTTCCTTCATTCCCATCTCTCTCTCTCTTACTGTGTAGAATTGGGGGAAGAAAGCAGTATAGGTTTTTTTTAGAGGTTATTATTATTATTATTATTCTTGTTGTTGTTGTTGTTGTTATTATTATTATACTGATTTTAGTTTATCATTACAATTCTGAATATCATTATTATTATTTTACTTATTATTATGAATATTAATTTTCTATAAAATATATAAGGTAGATAGTTTCCAAATTATATATTTTTATAAACTTTGGCTTGTCCATAGTTTTTGGTCTAGAAGCTCCAAAATAATTTATAGAATTTCATGTATTATTCTGAAATAATTTAATTAAATATTTCTTCTATCAAAAATATAAATTTGACAAACTTAGCATATTTTTGCTTAAAGAAATTTATATATTTTTATAATATTTACCTAAAATTTCTTCTACTAGTAAATATAATTGAAGTATTTTTCCTACAAATCCTTTTGACTAAGGAAAACATATTTTTAAAGTAGTATGAAATTTTTCTAAAATAATATAAATACTCTTCTCCTCAAATTCCCACGATTTGTCAACCTTACTTATGAATAAGCCATGTTTTTCCTATTTTTTTGCAACCTCGAACCATTACACACCGAACATAGCTATTGGACAATCGAAACTTGCCGGATTATTGCACCACTCCCGACGTCGCACCAGGTAAGACACCTTGTCTTTACTGTTTATTTAATTGCTCAATATCATGCATGCTTTTACTTATTTCTAGCAAATATAATTGTTCTTTCAAAACGGTATGTAGGTGCAAATTACTATACTTTAGTTTTTCTTGTTGCATTTTGGCCTAGAGTTAAGAGACCACTCTTTGTGTGTGTTGCATTCATTGATCTCGACACTTGTGTGACACGAAGTCGTGAGTCGCATATAGATATGGACTTGCGTGCTGGCTGATCATTGGTGCGTACAGGCCGTGCGTTAGGGTATAACCGCTAATAGATTTGTATAGAAGACATAGCAGTTATTAAGACTAAAAACAGTGTCGTAAAAACGATTCATGTTGTGTCTCGTGGAGACGGCGTATGTATAGTATCATGGGGAGGGAGGAGACAGGTATTAGCGTAGGGATACATTTTATTTTATGCATATTTTGGGCTGATAGTGACTCAGATGAGCGCTACTTGCGACCCAGGGTAGATAGTGTCTCGTATGAGCGATACGTGCTGCCAATCCTCTTTTATTTTGCGTGGCTTATCATACAGCCCCTGCGTAGAATGTTGTCTTCAAAAGTGCATGTTTCACATAGAATGGGTAGGGACCTTTATCTGTTTAGGCTTAGATATTTTTTGTTGAGCTTTATTTATATTCAGTTTATGGCATGATATTATGTGTCTTGTTACGTCCCTCTGAGGACCTGGTGATTCTTCCAGGTGTATTTTGTGACTTATTGCAGGTGCTCTAGCTAAGGTCAGGAATTCCTTCCTTCCTACGAAATGATTGCTCTTGGACTCGTCATTTGCTTCGCTCGACCAATTCTTCCTTTATATATTTCTCTTATTTTACTTGTTGGTAGTGGATATGTCTCCGCCCAACGTTTGTACAAATAACTATTTGATTATATCATAAACCTTCATATTTGTGGATTGTAGCTCCCCTTCCCGAAATTTTGAAACATTTTTTTCATTTATTTATTCGATTTAAATGATGATTTCTGGAATTTTATAAGTAGTTAATTAGCTCATTATTACGGTAGATGACTCTAGTCATGGTTAGGAATTGGAGTACTAAATGACCAAGAATTTTGGCACGGATGATGCACTGACGTGCTTTGACTAGTGTATTAGCTATGGTAAGGAAGGCCAAGCCATCGGTGTGTCCTAACTAAGAAAACTAGGCCAAGTTATAGCATGACCATTATAAATAGTTTAATTATTTATTATTAGATTTATTGACTTTGCAGGAACCCGGTTGTACCGAACTAGTCCGGACCGCACCCGAACCAAGTCGAAGCCCTCGTAGTCGGGTAGTACATTTAGAGATGACCATATAGAGGTATGTTGTATTGGCATTTTACTTTAGCAATTTAGGAAGCAATTTAGAATCGGTGGTTATATATATATATATATATATATATATATATATATATATATATATATATATATATATATATATATATATTTTATATATATATATATATATATACATACATATTATTGTGCTTGCTATTAAAAAAATAGTATTTTAGTTGATAATATAGTAAATAATTTTCTTTAATAAATATTTTGGACTTTATGGAATTTATCTAGGTTATATATATATTTGTGTATATATATAAGTGTGTTTATGGTATATGGAATAAATTAGACATATATATGTTGGCCCAATAATTGTATCATATTTTTGAATATGGCTAATATGTTAAGTTTAGCATTTCATTATCACTAATCTTCATACTATCACTATAGCATTTCTACTTATACTTATATCTTTGGTGATATGTGCCCATTGGTTTACTTTTTAGTGATATGAGCTTATCTATCTTAAATTTAATCGGGTTGCCAAAATCAAAACTATGTTTTTGATTGTGGCCATTCAATTAAGTTTAATCATTATGATATCACTAACATTTATGCTATCGCCTTAGCACTTATACTTAAACTCAGCATTGTCCTAATGTGCATTAAACCTATCATAGTTGCTACTATGTATATTGCTTTGTTCGTCTAACATGTATTTGCAGAAAAGCAATTAGCAAGATCAATATGGACATATGCAATGCAATGAAGAAATCATCATGGTGGGCCAAAGACAACGGATGCCACAAGATTTCTTTGAACCACCCGACGACATCTCTGGAGCCACGCACTCGGGGGTTCCGCTGCCCGGTCAGCGGACGGAGGTCGAGGGGGCAGCGTCCCTCGTCGGGGGTTCGGGGGCGAAGCCCCCAAAAGGTATTCAGTTTTCGCAAACTGGATATCTTTGGACAGCTGCCGCCAAGGGAAAAAGTCAGCACCTATCAAAAAAAGAAGCCAAGCCATGCCATCATCATTTCAAGACTCTGAAGAAGCCTGCACCTGCTACAGTATATCTGGAGTCTGTAATGAGTCTTAGGAATAATTGTAAACACAAGAAATGGATGGCAAAATCGAAAGCTAGGGTAGAAACCAGCCCAGGATCATTTTTGGATGCAAACCGGCATACCGGCGGTATACCGATTTTTGTTCACAGAAAGTTTCTGTCCACAAAATCGGCATACCGACGGTATACCGGATCATACCGACGGTATACCGGTTCAGTAACGTTGAAATTCCAACGGTCGGATTTCCAGCATTAAATGATCCCAACGGCTATATTTCTAGCCGTTGCTAACCCAGACCGGTATACCGCCGGTATGCCGGATCATACCGGCGGTATGCCGGTTCGTGACTGAAAAGTTGCCTTTGGCTCTTTTCAATGCTTTGGTTATAAATAGCCTTGAACCCCTTCATTCAAGGTTGATGCTTTGAGCCTAAAAATTTCTAAACCACCAAAGCCTATCCACAAACAACTCTACAAAGCTTTCATTTGCCATTCACAAATTGTGTTAGAGTTATTGAGTTGAAAAGTGAGATCTTCATCCTATTGTATAAGGAGATCAAAACCTATTGTGAAAGGTTGAAGTTGGAGAGTCTTCGTATCCAAACTCTCGGTTGAAGTTGGGGAGTCTTCGTATCCAAACTCTCGGTTGAAGTCGGAGAGCCCTTCGGATTAAAGCTCTTGTGTAAGAAGTTGGTGAGTTCTTTGGATCCAAACTCGTGTGTAACTATTTGCTCAAATAGTGGATTAAAGCCGGAGAGAGTTCCGGGACTGGACTGCCTCTTAGGAGGATACCAGGATATATCGGGTGTCGGTATTGTGTTTGCTTCTTCTCTTGCACTTATATTTTTAAATTACCAATTAGCTTGTGCTAAGTGCATGATTAGTTAGCTTGACCCTATTCACCCCCCCTCTAGGGTTCCTACAATATATATATGCTTATATTGGAAGCATATTTATAGGCACATATAATTGCTGGCATGGCACCTTCCTTATATAAAGGTATATGTTGTATATAATCCTAGATGTACAGCTAGGCCCATTTCTTCCTTAGGAATTACATTGTCGTATACAAAACCAACCCAAGCCCACCTAACCAAACTAAAGTAACCCATTATTTTCTATATAGCTCTTAATGGAGCTACATTCTTAGCAAAGAGAATCAGGCCCACACTATTGCATCTGGCCGACAACCCTAGGTATAAGTACTCAAAGCAGGAACCCTAAAACACGCCATCCTCTTCCTTCTTCATCTCCTTTTAAAATTCAATAGCCTATCTCGGCCCCTCCATGTAAGAGGCCACCGCGTTGAGCCACCGCACAACTGCATCGCTCTTCGCGTCCCTCGCGCGCTCGACGTCCTCTACCCAAGACTGCATGGACGCGTGCTTCGGCCGACCATAGCGAGCGAACACAAGAGGAGAACGGGCAGCAGTTCGTCGCTGCCACTCGCATGCTCAGCCACATGAACCGCGTATCCTGCGCCGACCCTGTAGCTCCCCTTCCCGAAAATTTAGAAATATTTTATTATTATTTATTTTATTTAAATGGTGATTATTAGATTTTATAAATAATTATTTAGTTTACTATTATGATAAATGATTTTAGTCGTTGTTAGGAATTTGAGTACAAAGTGATTAGAGATCGTGGCACTTTTACGTCTCCTTTGGTGTCTTCTTGATATATGAGAAGAGTAGGTGTGGCACATTCTATCTAAGAGGCCAAATATTATGCAGTTTCAATGAGTTATTGTTTGGAAATTATATTTGGCTTAGTTTCCTTGACACTTCAATATCCATCTTTCTACATGGTGCTCTATTTTGGTGGAATTAGATTCCACGTTTGAATCATTTCTGGCAACCTAAAACTTCGAAGATAGATAAGAAAACAAAATTTATTGAGGTTGATGAATACTTCACCTATCAACATTATTTGGGTTTCCCTATTGCTGTACATGCAATATATGTTGCCGTGTGGATATTTTGTTGTATCCTTGCAGAACTGATCTAAAAGCCCCTCTACTGTTGGCTTTGGAAGTTCAGCACAATCATCTCAAATCTCTGTAATCTTCAAGTGATTCCATTGCCAATCACTAACTTCTGTCATTAACAAGCACACAATCATCACACAGATTTTATATCAGCTAGATATATTTCTAGATGTGTATACATCATTACAGATCGTTTAAGCACTTCAATTCGTGCTTTTCCCTTTCCATTTGGTCAGACTGTTGTACCCAGCCTAATCAAATAATAGAGAGCCCCATGCCCAGCCCAGGTCGAGCCCAGGCATCCCCCTAACCGAGCAGTAAAAAGACACCCCGATTCTATTTATAGCCGAACATAGGTTCGATAGACAGCGATCGAGAGGATTATACGATCGAAACCCTAACCTAATAGCGCGCCACCCTCCTCCTAACCTGGGTGGCCACCCCCGTGCTCGCAGCACCACCACGCACGGCCAGCGCCGTCGGCCAGGACCGCGCGCGCGCATCGGAAAAGCGGAAACGACAGCAGCAGCACAATAGCGAAGGGAACGACTTCGTTGCGAGATATCTTCGCGCACAGTCGACCATTTCCCGAGCCGCTTCTTCAGGTATGAACCCCATATATACACCTTCAAATCCATTAGATAAGTCTGGATGGAAACGAGTAGGAATCGACCCAAAAATTGGCATGAAGTTGACCCAAAAGTCTATTCTTAGACAGAACACATCCGATCCAAACACACTATTTGGAAGGCTGTTTATTTGCAACCAATTAGATATTCACAAAATCTATTTAAATAGGTTTTTAGTCAACATATACAGCTTCGAAACCCTTTTTGTAGTTCCTAATTTCATCAAGATTTTAGAAAGATATCAGTTGTTAAAAACTGAGAAAAATATGTTTTTCTAAAACTAAATTTCAATAAAATCCTCCGATACCACGTGCGTCCCGCCAAATCGGGCGACTTGATCGCGAACCGAAAGCATCAAAAGGTATGTAACGGCTTCGTGGACGTGTGGGCTTTGACGGAATTGAAATTGGTCGCGTGTGCGCGACAAATTTGATACGTATCCGTCAAAATTTACCGTATCGGCCCCTTTACACAAACTCCAATTACTTTGTGCATGCTCGTCAGATCGAGAAAAAAACTTGCGCCAACAGGACCGTATCATTTTTCTGGTCCTATACGCCAAGTTTGGTCCGATTCTGAGACAGTTGATCGGATCGCCGTTTTGCGGGCCCTACGGTCCGACTCAACGGGCGATTTTGTGCACAGCCCACCGAAATCCAACTTTGGACATACGGTTGGATTCGTCTTCTTAAACCAGACCCGTAGACATGTAGTTTGACGACTTTAGAGATCGTAGGTTCTGGCACGCATTTCGGTACAAAGCGGGTCCAACGGCGGACATCATTTTGACCCGAAATTACGATTTTGCTCCTGTTCCAGAATTTGACTTTTGGACAGAAGTTTCCTTGGTATATCTTTTACATCGAGTGCATTTTTGATGTTTGTTTCAGCGTCCGAAATTGTTTGGAGATTGTGACGTTTCTTGGCTGACATTGTGATTTCCTTGACTTGCCCTTTTGCACCATCAGGCAAGATACGTTGCCATTATACTGTTTATATTCAGTTGCATTTTATTACATATCACTATTCATTTATTTTCAGTTCTTACAGTTCTTGATTTACTATCTGCTCAGTGATATTAGATGTACTTTGTTATTATCCTTTGATTGCATATGGACCTAGAGTTAAGGGACCACCTTCTGTAGTGTATCGCATACACCTTGACACAGTTGTACTACGAGGATGTGTGAGATGAGTAGCATGTAGAGGTTCTTGTGTGTGGGCTGATCCCCCATGCTCATGCGTTAGGGCTAACTGCTAATAGAGGCATGTTAGGAGACTTAGCAGTTAGTAGAGGTATATGAGACATGGATGTGACTCTGTTAGGCATTGGGTGGGAAGAACAGTTCCTTAATGTATGGGCCAAGTATGCACTTCCCTATTGCCAGTTATCTCTGCGGGATATACGGTCCTAGATCCTGATACCTGATTTACTGCTGGCCTCTGACATTCGATAAATGTTATGCTTTGAGGTTCATGGTATCCTGATGGGGCCATACCTGAGATTACTGCTACTGAGCCAGAGTGCCCATGCGTTGAAGGTTTATTCTTATCGCATAAACACATTAGAATGGTTAGGTAACCCTCGTCAATGTCATATCCCCCCGTTCCATTTGTAGGTTGGGACAATATCGCATCGCGGTATAATGTACTACCCCTTGTCCTTGTTTGATTATAGGGGTAGTCCACTGTATCGATGATGAGGTATTAGATCTTGTTACGAGTGGGACTATTTACTTTACTTGTGATTTATGACATGGTATATATATTCAGTTATGTGGCATGTCCTTTATGTATCTTGTTACGTCCCTCTGAGGACCTGCTTATCTCTCCAGGTGTGTGCTTCTGTGATATTGTAGGTGTTCTAGCTGTGGCCATGATCGTCACTATTTCTTCGAGGATGATTGTACTTTGATCGTCTTCGCTTCGCTCGCCAAACTCTCTCTTTTTGTGTACTTCTTTTCATAGTTAGTAGTGGATTTGTCTCCGCCCAACGTATTGTACCAAGACTTATTACAGTTGATTATATGATATCCTTTATTCTTCATTTGTGGATGAGATTAGATTACTCTTGGTTTACTGTATTTTACAGCTTATGTATTCATACAAGGTTTCCATATATTGGAGTATACTTCGCATGTACGTAGCTGGCATGGATACGTACCTAGTCCTAAGTATTTTGGGACTCACTACCAAAATATGTCCATTTAGCGACGATCACATCCGTCGCCCATCCGTTGACAATCAGTATTAGCGACCGATCGCTGACGAATCTTGGCCAAAATAATTCGTCGGCAATCAGCTCGTCACTAATAATGATCCGTCGCTAAGTAGTCGAAGAGCGACGGAATAGCGACGTCTTTTCGTCGATGTATTAGCGACGACTTTCCGACGGGCTTTCGTCCATTTCAAGTATTAAATACATAACTGTGTAGACGCTAGCGACGGATAGTCCGTCGGTAAACCGTCGTAACAGTGTATCAGAGGGTATCGTTCCGTCGGTAGTCCGTCGATCGCCGTCGCTAAAAAAGGACGGATTAGCGACGGAATACTAACGGATTATCCGTCGACCATGTTCTGGAAATGCTTCATATTTTCAGAACCTTGGCGATGGATAAATCGTCGCTACTCCGTCGCTACGCCGTCGACAGAGCGACTGACATTCCGTCGAAAAGTAGTCGGAAACTGGAAATATCCGTCGCTAAACGGTCACTAGTCCGTCGCTAAATGAGATTTTTTTGAAAAAAAATTACAGCACTTTCACTGTTCACAAAAATATGCATAAACCAAACCAATATATAATGCACACCAATTATCCAACAATCACATAGACCAAATATGTAATGCACACCAATTATCCAAGAATCACATAGACCAAACCAAATTAATATAAAATAGACATTAATTATCCTGAAGAGTAACCTAATATCCATCGTTATAATCCGATCATAGCACAAATAATCCAAAATTCCCACAAATATTTCAAATTTTCTTAATTATAATATTTTAAGGAGAAGGAGGAGTTCGATTGCCCGGTGGTGGTAATCCCTACTGCGACCGACGAATATACTCCTCCACTAGGTACGGCGGCAAGGCTTCGTAGACACTGCTCGAAAGTCGACGTAGCTGCTCTGGCAACATAAGATCCAGGAGTGCCGTCACAATCGGAGGCAGTACCAGAGGGGCAGCAGGGTTGAAAGAAAGATGACCCACGAAAGAAGGACCGACACCAGCAGTCGACGGACCGGCACCAGTAGAAGACGGACCGACACCAGCAGTAGACGGACTGGCAACAGCAGACGGAGGCGGAAAGTACGTGGCAAATTGCTTCTACAAGGACGACACCGCCTCGTGCAGCTGCGTAAGCTGCGACCTAACATCATCGTCTGTCGGGGCCGCAGGAAGAGGCGGTGTCAGTAGAAATCTCTGCGTCGCCATGTGCAACGGCCCTAGGAAGCCGACTCCGTACAGGAGCCCTTTCTCAAAGCCGCCGACGGAGTATGCATCATACCTAAGAGGTCCTCATAATACTCCTGCCGGATCAAATTCGGCCTCATATGCGACCATGACCACCAGCACCACTACGACCACGACCACCACCACCACCACCACCACCACCACTACCACGACCACGACCACGGCTAGCCATCATGACCTGTAAATAGAACACATAAATATAATTAACAATATAAAAGTATAAATGAATATAAAATTCTAAACTAAAATATACATACCACCAGTAGGGAGACGAGTGCCACCGCGACGAAAAAGACTAGGAGTGCCATCTGCAATAAGTAAATAATCGAATGAAAAAAACATGAATTCACGTAATTTGTTTTATGAGGTCAAACTTAATTCACGTAATTGGAAGTGTTTTTAATATACAACAATATTTAACCTAATCATCGTCTTCGTTCTCATCCTCGGCCTCGTCTTCATCATCATCCTCCTCCTCATCCTCATCCTCATCCTCATCCTTATCTTCATCGTCGATTTCATCTGTATCCTCATCCCCATCAAATTCATCATCTTCTTCTTCTTCTTCGTCTTCTTCTTCTTCTTCTTCTTCTTCTTCTGCCTCAATATTTACGACAAGACGCCTCTTTCTCCCCTGGTTGACAGCTAAGTCTTGTGTATCAACCTCTTTCTCCTTTCTATTTTCCTCAACAATATCTTCAACATCCATAATACTCCTGCCGGATCCCAAGTTATAAAGCAATAGACTTTCTCATCCTATTTCTTAAACTAGGGTTTGTTATATTGCATTTTCTTTAAAGTATCGGCCGATACCGATCCGATACGGCCGATACCGATACGGTTTGGCATGTTCCGATCCGATACTGACCGATACCAAATATTGACCGATGCCGACATTGGGGGTCTTTGTTAGTTAGATATGACATATGTTAGAGTTATTTAGAAAATATATGTTGGTATCCTACTACTAGTTAGTATATTGGGATAAGGATACTAGAAGTATAAGATAGTCGGTTAGATGGTTCGTAATAAGTTAGTGTCTAGAATGAGGTTAGTAGATATAAGTTAGATAGCTTATATGTTAGATGGTAGTGTATTAGAGTGTGTGTTTTGATATGATAGCTTAGAGTTTAGATAGATATATATTGGATATGTATAGTATCTTAGTTTTAGAGATTAAGTTAGATATTCATATATTAGAGTTAAGATACTTGGTAACTTGAGATACCAAGTAGCATATTAGAATATGTTGGTTAGTTAGAGACGTGAGTTAGCTAGTAGATGTTAGAATTAGTGTATAGATAGATGTTAGAATTTATATTGATAGTTAGATAGATGGTTAGAAGTTAGATATTAGAGTCGTATGTTTGTATCTTAGGATTCAAATGTTGGTAGCTTAGGATATTGGTTTTACCTTCACCATTAAGGTAAAGTGGTTTACCCTATTGTAGGCTAAGGTATTGGGTTTACCTTATTAGGGTAAGGTATTGGGTTACCTTATTAGGGCAAGGTATTGGGTTACCGATATTGTGAACCTAGGTTGAAAGCATAATAAGGTTGTAAAAGCATGTAAAAGAATCTGATACTACCGATAATTATTTGTTTCCCAATACCAAAAAATCTGATACTCCGATCCGAAACTGCCGATACTACCGATATTACCGATATCCTATTTCTTAAATTAGGGTTTGTCATATCGCCGATACTACTCATTGTATTTGTACACCGCGCTGCCCCGCGCGCGCCACTCCTGCCGCCCCCCGCTGCCCCGGAGCGCGCTGTCGCCCGCCGCCGCCCGCACCCCCGCGCGCGCCAGCACCCCTACCACCCCCCGCCGCACCTCCCATCCCCCGCCGCCCCCCCAGCCCCACGCTGCCTCGCGCACGCCACCCCCGCCGCCCCCCTCCAGCCCCGTACTGCCCCGCGCACGCCACCTCCGCAGCCCCCCGCTGCCCCGGAGCGTGCTGCCCCCCGCCGCCCGCCGCAGCCCCGCGCTCACCCGCCGCAACCCCGCGCGCGCCACCCCCGCAGTCTCCGCCGCCCCTGCAGCCCACGACATCCCCGGCAGCCCACGACACCCACGACCACCGAGGGAGAGAGAGAGAGATTACCTTTGGGAGGGAGAGAGGAGAGGTCATCGATCACCGCCGCGGGAGAGAGAGAGAGGAGAGTGAGGTCGTCGACCGCCGCGGGAGAGAGAGAGAGGAGAGAGAATGAAATTTGGGAGGAATGAAAAGTTCCCCCCGTCGTTTCAATTTAAGTATGGGCCCTTTATTTAGCGACGGACTAGCGACGGATAAAATCCGTCGCTAGGCCATTGCTATTTTTGCTACTTGCCGATGGAATATCCGTCGCTACGTAGTCGACGAATTGTCCTGCCATTTTCCTCAATAATTTCCGACAAATAATCGACTGCATAGCGACGGCTGCTTATCCGTCGCTATATCTCCGACGCCCTAGCGACGGATGAGCGACATTTTCTCTCCCTTAAAATAAAATGAAAATTGTATCGTCTTGTCGTCGGTACGCCGTCGTTTATTTGCCGCAAATCCATCGCTAACGTCGACGAAAATTTTCTGTCGCTAATGTGCCGCCGCTAATTTTCTGTATTTTGGTAGTGACTGGGGCGTTACAGACCCAGGTTGTGCAAGACATCCGCGCCAGTTGTGGCAACGACGAGACTTCACGACAAAGCAACCACGACATTCCGGAGAGCCGACGTATCGTGCACCGCCGTGACCACGTTCTTCCCGACCTTGTTCTGGTAAGACAGTGGAGCAACGTGTTCGTAGAGCAGCGCCATGGCTGGCACCATCGACCTCCTTGTCGACGACAGCCACCACATCCTCATCGGTTTTGTCAACATCATCCAGTCGAGCTCCCAACACGTCAGAGCAAATGACTCGTCGCTGGAAAGATTGCTACATCTCGGCAACCTGACCGACTGCTCGTCTGCGGAGGCTGTTACCTCGCTGAACGCGGTCAAGCCATCGTCGACTTCCAGTGTCGCGCCCTCTTGAGTATCATTCGTTGAAGTAGTCTTCCGACCGATCCAACCTCGACAGCGTTCGACCGGCCCCGGAAGTCTTGGCAGTATCAAGCGGGCCGAGACAACCTTCTGGCTGTGCAGTCACGAGCCGCACTTCCCACCACTCTACGTTGTGTCGAGAGTCGCGGTAGCAGTAGACGTTGATGGCCATCCCCATGCTTCCATGGAGATGCCGACCGCCCAGATCCGCGTATTGTCCGTCAAGCCGTCGTCCAACCGACCAAGTAATCTTGCTGCGTGGTCTTCGCTCGACAACCGAACCATGGCGACGCTCAACTTCTTGACGAGCTCGATAGTACTATGCGCTCGATCAAGTGCCATTGTTGCTGCAATTGAGATGGCCAAGACGATGTTACCCCCATAAATAGCTGTCGATACCTCCACGTAGCTCGTTGCACCAGTGCCGAGTACATTATTCCATCGAAGGAACGAACTCCTGTAGGTAAGAAATACATCCTTGTGTAGAATATGTTATGCTACATTAGTCCACATACATCATGCTAAAGGAGAAGAATATGAAGTTATATAATGTACAATGGCCAATATGGCACTGTTCCTAGGTTATAGTTAGTACTCCTCATGAATAAACTTGCTAGATCACGAAAACACAAAACTGTCACTACATAGGAAGTATAGGAAGGCATAGAACAAGTGTTCTCTATAAGTATGTGACCAAAACCATGTTTCTTCATTTAATATTTTGTTTAAACGGGCCAAGAGTGCCTATTATAGAAATGAATAAATAAAAGGGGCTCATGGGCCAGAGCCTTTGGCCACCAAAATATGGAAACAAGAAAGATATAAATATAATACTTTGGCTCAAAACCCAAACCAATAAAAATTACAAAAAACATAAAGAGAAATTTCCCAATTACTTTGTGTAGGTCCATCAATTCGAGAAGAAACTTGCACCAACAAGACCGTATCATTTTTCTAGTCCTGTTTGCCAAGTTTGGTCCGATTCTGAGACAGTTGATCGAATCGTCGTTTCGCGGGCCCCACGATCCGATTCAACGGGCAATTTTGTGCACGACCCACCGGAATCCAAAATTGGACATACCGTTGGGTTCGTATCATCAAAACGAATCCGTAGACATATAGTTTGATGACTTTAGAGACCATTGACTCTGGCACGCTTTTTGGTGCAAAGCGGGTCCAACGACGATACCGTTTTGGCCCGAAATTACCGTTTTGCCCTGGTGTCCATAATTGGACTTAAGGACAGGCAATCCTAGCTAATTTGACTATTATGAGAATGTTTGCAATGTCTGTTTCAGCTTTCGGAGACAGTTGTGATGATGTGGATTTTATGGCTTATCAGTTGATGACATTTTGTGGGTCTATGTTCAACCACCAAGCAAGATACCTTGCCTCCCTCTACAGTTTAATTTCATGCTTATAGTTTTTCCTGTGATTATTTGGTTATCATTTGGTTACTCTAGTTCTATGGATTTATATGTTATTATCAGTTCTCTAGTCGACTTGATTTATATATGTTCTTCATACCATGTTCACTAGTTCTTTGACTTGCCTGTATATCATCTTCATGACTTGATAGTGTAGATATGCCAGGCTTGTTCACCTTATGAGTTTATATCAGGGTTATCCTTAACTGGGTCTTGACTGAGTTGTACCTTGTCGTTACTTGTACCTCGACTGGTTCGTGTCATAGAGCGAATACGTGTAATTGAACTGCTAAATCCTTGTTATTGTTTTCTTGGCACCAGAGAGTCCACTCGGGATGAGGGTGTTTGTCTTGATCAGTTGCACCAGAGCGTCCACTCGGGACGAGGGTGTTTGTCTTGATCAGTTGCACCAGAGAGTCCACACTCGGGATGAGGGCTGACCATTTGCACCAGAGAGTCCACACACGGGACGAGGGTGTTTTTCCTTGAGCTAACCAGAAAGTCCACACTCGGGACGAGGGTTAGTGATTAGTTCAAACCTGCGAGTCCACTCGGGGCAAGGGTTTGGTATTCCATTGATCTCGTGTTGACTTTTTCTTCCAGCAGTTCAGTTACGTGTAGTTGTTCTTGTATTTCCAGTTCATAGTCACCTGCCAGTAGCCACTTGTCGTTAGTCACTTATTAGCAGTTTGGTCGTAGTCTCTTGCCATGTTAGTGTCGTTCCTTGTTTATATCATGTTTATATTATCATGCATGATTAAACTGCTAGATAGGCATATTTTTATGTATCTTGCTATATCCCCTGAGGACCTGATGATCTCTTCAGGTTAGTGATTGCGTGGAGTTAGTTAGCAGTTCTGGATGACGGATGATTAGTACACTTGTGGGCTTCAGATGATTACTGTAGTTTCCTTTTCCGAAAATTTTTAAAATATTTTTTATTATTTATTTAATTTAAATGGTGATTTTTAGATTTTTTATAAATAATCATTTTAATTAATTATTACTGTAGATGCCTTTAGCTATGGTGAGTTTTGGAGTACAAAACGACTTGGAATCATGGCACGGATAGTGTAGTGGCATGCTTTGACTAGTGTTTAGCCATGGTAAGGGAAGGCCGAGCCATAGCATTGTTCTAACTAGAAAAACTAGGCCAAGTTACGACTTAACCTCTATAGATGTTTAATTCTTTATTAATTAATTTATTGACGTATAGAAGACCAGGTTGTACCAAACTAGCCCGGACTGATTCGAACCAAGCCCAAGCGTGTGTGGAGGGGTAGAGCGTCTAAGGATGTCCATGTTGATGTACATATTAGCCTTTTTAAATTGTTTAGTGACCTAGTAGGCCTTCTACAAATGACACTTATATATCATATATGCTTGCAATAAAGGATTAATGTTTTATCTGAATGTATAGTGAATATTTACTTAACATATATTTTAATGTGAGATTTATGTAGGTTATATATATATATATATATATATATATATATATATATATATATATATTTTTTTTTTTTTTTTTTTTTTTTTTTTTTTTATATATATACTTGTGCGTATATATAAGAATATTCCCTATATACAAAATTAGGCTTTATATGAATATGTATACGTATGGCTAACTAATTGAAATTATTTATATATATATATTTAGATTGGTATATAAATTATGAATTCTATATTATAAAATATTGATTATGCTTAATATTTATTGCTCGTATTTGTGTTTAAGGTATATATATATATATATATATATATATATATATATATATATATATATATATATATATATATATATATATATATATATATATATATATATATATATATATATATATATATCATCATATATATTCATATGCATATTTGGTAGCTTATATTAATATGTGGTATATATGTATAGGATATATATATATATATATTATATATGTATGCATTTAGGTGTAGAAGCATGAAAATCTCAGGCGCATCAACTAGTTAACATGCGCCGAAAATATCATAAAACAGTAAAAGAGTAGCAGCATCAATGGGTTTTTTATTTCATAAAAGTCTGTTACATGACGAAAGACTCTTTTTACATAGAAGACTCTTTTTACAAAGAAGAAATCAAAAAAGCCTAAAGCTACGCTTCATCCAGGCGCGTCTCAGCTAGGCGCATCTCTTCAGCGTCTCAGCTAGGCACATCTCTTCAGCGTCTCAGTTAGGCGCATCTCTTCGGCGTCTCAGTCAGGCGCATCTCTTCAACGTCTAAGCTAGGCGCATCTCTTCAGCGTCTCAGCTAGGCGCATCTCTTCAGCGTCTCAGTCAGGCACATCTATTTGGCGTCTCAGTCAGGCACATCTCTTCAGCGTTTCAGTCAGACGCATCATGAACTCTCAGCATATGCGCTCTACTTCGACCCGATCAAGTGCTTCGGCTAATGAGGCAGTTATTGAGCATAACAAGGGTGGGCAACCAATCCCACTCTAGCAGGAAGAAGAGCTCTCCAAATCTCAAGGAATATGGGAGCACCACAATTCCGATATGGGGCTCTTCCAGCATAACGAAGACGAGACTCGAACGTCCCGATCTTTGGATGCAACAGGCACCTTCGGCCTGCATCGGGACCCCGCGATCCCAACTTTTGGATGTAACAGTCACCTTCATGAGTGCGTACGAAGATGACTCGATGCATCTTCACCCTCGGAAGTGTCTTGTCAACGGAATGTACTCGAGCGAAAAAGTTCATCTCCATTCGGGAAGACAAGAGAGAACGAGAAAAAAAACTCTCTTTGCTGCTATTTATAGGCCGGGCAAATCAAACCCATGCGCCAAGTGGCAGGCTCTCCGAATCCCGTGTAATGAATTTGCATTCATGGTGATGAACCTATCCCTTTGAATTCAGCCTGGTCAAAACGGCTATTTAATGCACTCGAAGAACTCAACAGTCGGACCAATGAAGATGTGCCATGCAACGGACGTGCCCATCAGTACCAAGTGCCTCATAAGGATGCGCCCTACGCGTCCCTTTGCTCCTAGTGGAACGCAGATCAATGTGCCTGCTCAAAAGCTCATCACCCGTCAAGAGCATTAAATACTGAAGTCTAAGAAGACAGTTGCCATACCTCGATAACAGAGCGACAACAGCTTTTGCAGAAAATGAAGCACCACTGACGCCAACGTCATCATTACTTTCCTCTGTCGGTTACAAGCCACATGGCCGACCAACCACTCGCATGCGCCTCCGCAGCCATGCGTCCGACGATTTGCATGCGCCTCAAAAGCCATGCGCCTCTGACTTACTTCTGATCCCAGAAGTCAAGTCGCTGCATGCGCCTCCCCGGCCATATGACCAAAACATGCGCCTCAAAAGCTATACGCCCAGACTGGTTCGTGACTCCTGAAGATTATGAGCCAAAGTCTCCTCATGCGCCGGATCCCAGGCGCAGCTCATCAGATCCTTCTCCACCAAATTCTAGATCTTTGAACCAAAGGCATACGCCACGTGTCCTTTGACTCGGTTCAGTCTACAAAGGGGTACTAACCGTCCAAGATCTCAGCAACCGAAGAATCCTCCCCATTGCCATGTGTCAGCCCACGATTGCAGCAAGAAGGATTCATCCCACAAATCAGGTTGCATCATCCATGCACCCTCCGCAGCAACCACCACGTGGCGTTCCCACGCGTAGGTGCATCCTACATATGCGCGCATGAGCAGCCCCAACCTGCTACCTTTAAAAAGAGGGATCATTCCTTCTTCCAGAGGACAGACACACACATAACGAGATCATCAAAGTTACAGAGACATACGTCCACTCACAGAGATCGGAAGAGACACTCAACGTCTTCTTCCCCTCCGCAAGCTCCGGCATCCAGAGCAACCCAGACCTTCAAAGAACCTAAAATCGTCGTCAGATCGTCAACGAAGTCAACGCATTACCACTCGCTCTATCGACACAGGACCCAGATAAAAACAAAAGTGTACTCCGAGGACTACATTTGAGTCCTACATTGTAACACTGTTCTGTTTGTGATTGAAATTTTAATTCAAAGATTTTGATGGCAAATAAGCTGGCGACTCTGCTGGGGACTTCTTTCTCCTCCGATGAGAAAGTTGTGTCGCAATCTGACGACGTGAAGGTGGGCTCCTCCCACAAGACACTAGTCGTACGCCTCAATCAACAGGCGTATGAGAAGTTCATCTATGAAGGCGGTGCAAGTCCTTCGAAGCTGCTGCCAAAGCCGAAGAAGACTCGCCAAGCCTGGGTACGCAAGGTGGAGGCCCGTGGCATTATCACTGAAGGGGATGCGCCGATGCAGCCTACCCTTCCCGCTGACGTCCTCAGCAGCCAGGATGCGCCCACGTGTGCAGTACATCTCTCGGGGAAACGTGGGGCTGACTACATTCCCCAACCATCTCCTTCTCGGTCAAGGAAGATGCTCCGACGGAGCAGGGGCGCATCTAATGCCCTGCGCATTAACTCCGATGCGCCGCGGAAGGCTTCTGTCTTTGACAGACTCACTCACTGTCATGGCGAGGATAATTTGAACTCTGAGTACTATGCGTCCCAACGGGCTGGTACGAAGAAGTCCAAGGCGACATGGGCCACGTGCCTCGAACGTGCTATGCCGACAGTAAGTCAGAGGCATGCACTTACAATCATGCGCGCTGCCGATGGTAAGCTGTATAAGATTGACTCGGGTGCTTCTGCACCGCGAACGAGCCAACCTTGAAAGACATCATTTTACTTGGGCGCATCCGCTGCGCTTGCAACCAAGCCATTCGAGTCAAACTCTGTTTTCTTGAACCCCTACGCCTACATTGGTTGTGCATTTGAGGCTGGTTCAAACCATCCTAAATGTTGTGCCCCCACTGCTGATCTGGGCACATCTTATGCGCTGGATCGGGGGGTGCAGCATTCACTTGATCACCCCGATGCTTGGCCTTGTCATGCACCTGATGGGGGTATAAAGGTAGCACTCTCCTCTAACGATTTACGTAATGTGATCATTCACAAACGACGATCAGGAGAGTCGATCGAGAAGCACAATGCGTCCCTCACAGGGCACACCTGTGCTGTGGTCACCATCAACTATTGTTGTAAGATAGCAGTCCCACCACAAAGGCAGTCTGTGTTCCAGCGAC
The DNA here is from genome assembly GCA_029216955.1 of Iris pallida. Taxonomy (NCBI): domain Eukaryota; kingdom Viridiplantae; phylum Streptophyta; class Magnoliopsida; order Asparagales; family Iridaceae; genus Iris; species Iris pallida. Next base: position 6,060,509 of record JANAVB010017196.1, on the reverse strand, counting down.
TACAGTCGTCAACACCCCTCCGACGTCGTCTCGGGAAGAAGGTGTCGATTGAAGATGAGTCGAAACTAAAGGTTGCTTCTTGCAACGTAGTCTCTAACTCCTCATCAATCCGAAAGGCGACTAGTAACTCCTCGACCTCATCCTCATCCAAGAGCCAGTTGAGGAAGACCAAGGTGACTGTCTCGTCCTCATGAGTGTTTGAAGGCACCCGGGCAAGAAAAAAGATTTCAGAGGAAGTAATAGCTGGGGATAGTCAAGCCCTTGTTGATCCTCCTTCCGAAGATGAAGATATCCTCCAGAGCATAACTGGAGGTAACCAAGATAAAACTCCAGGAGAAGTGACTCTTTTACAGGAGAGCGAGGCTGAAATTGAAGCTTCAACCGATCCATCTACATCCAGTCATGACATGACAGTATACATGACACGAGTTGGTGATACGGAGTCAGATGCTCCGCCAGCAGATCTCGTTCAGCACATGGATACTTTGGAGGGGGGACTCAAAACCCTCTCTGCCTCCATGCAAACGCTGACTCAAGCAGTGTTTGAGATACGGTCAGCTTTGGCCAGAGCAGCTTCCACCAATCCTGACCCAGGAGCCAACGGGGAATCAAGTGTGCCCCTTTAACGGGCATCCTTGAATACCGATTGCCGCAAAGCACCTCGGGTATCGGAACCTTCGAATGTGCAACTCCAGATTGTACCGCCTTCTCCGACTCCCAGCTCTACGGAAGACGTGGTTGAGATGATCAGGGACTTGCGTGAACGCTTCGAGTCAAAGAATAGACAGGAAGAGGGCCAGAAGATGGGGATCCCGCAACCATACCCCCTCGAATGGAACAAAGTGGTCTATCCTCCCAAGTATAAACCACAAACGTTGACGCCATACTACGGAAAGGACTCTCCACGCCGTTATCTGATGTACTTCCAGTCTCAAACGAGATATCTCCCGAAGGAAGACGCGCTACTCACCAGCCTGTTTGTCGGGGCATTGAAAGGAGTGGCTTACGATTGGTACTACAGTCTCCCTGACAACTCCATATCCTCCTTTGATGACCTGACACGCCTCTTCCTCGATCGTTTCTACAACGGAGGAAAAGACATGACGATGGCGTCCCTTATAGAGGTACGTCAGATAGAAAAAGAGACTGTTCGAGCAATCATCGAACGATTCCAACAAGCCTGCTTGAGACTGCCCCCGAGTATGCCAGAACATGCACTCCTCTCCTCCTGCAGCATGAACATGCTTCCTGCGGTTAAGCTCTGGCTCAATTCCACTCCTCCTCCCGACTGGAGCTCATTGATTATTGAGACCGAAGTAGCTGAAAAGAAGGTATGCAATGCTCGCCTTCTTGTGAGACTCGTCTCACAGTATCGGTATTTATATACGGATACGTATTTTGTAGCGTATTTCGTATTTTCTTAGTTTTCGTAATGCTTTAAAAATTTTCCTAACTTATAGATTTTCTTCTTGGCCGACATACCGCCAGTATACCTGAGTATACCGATGGCCTACCGTCCAGACAGATTTTCTACATTTTAGATATTTTTGATTTCAGATATTTTTATGAATAGTGTTTCCGATATTTTGATGAATAGTATTTTAGATATTTTGATGAATAGTATTTAGATATTTTCATGAATAGTTTAGATGCACCCTATTATCCATTGGATATTTGGTTTTGTTTCGATGGTTAGGATTGACTTAGATCTTCACATGGATCACCATCCGACGGCTAAGATTAATTCCCCCTTCTATATATACCATTTCACTTTCTCTCTCCTCTCTCTTTTCATTCTTTTCACTCTCTCTTTATTTCTTCTTCCCTTCTCTCCCCCTTGGAACTTGCCAAGAGCTTGGCCTTGAGGCCTTGGGTGTGGTGTCTAACCCCCCTAGGAGGAGGTGTAGAAGATTAGGCTTGGAGCTGAACCTAGGCAAGTACATCTTGCCAAAAATCTTGAACAAAAATGTTTTTTTTTGTCATTTTATTTTCCTTGGTAGTAAATAATTAGAATTGTTCTAAACTCATTTTGTTAAATATGTTTTCCTTATGATTCTCGTATATATACATATTTCTAAATTTGTTTAAGCAAGGTTTTGATTTTCTGTTAAAACCCAATATGGACTTAGTAGAAAACTTGGTATCAAGAGTGATACTAGTGTTACCATCATGGATCTTGGTCACATATACATATATGAGGCCCTCACATAGTTTGTATATCATGAATTTTGAGTTTGGTGGCAATCGGAACCCGTTTCGGTGTCCCGATAACCTCTATTTGGGAGTATTTTGAGGTATTGATCTATCAAATGTTTTGATTTGTGAAAACTAATACTTCCAAGTTGTAGGAAATTCAATTCTATTCAATTTTGACTTTTGAAAGTCCGAATTTCGATTTAAAATAAAGTTTTTATGGCCGAAACAAGTTTTGGCAAAATTCTGAATTTTGTTGCTGTTTGAAAAATCGGTATACCGCCGGTATACCGCAGTATACCGCCGGTATGCCATTTTTTGCACTAGAAAATTTCTGTTTTTAGTCCGGTATACCGCCGGTATGCCGCAGCATACCGCCGGTATGCCGTTTTATGCTATTTTAGTCTGTTTTTGCCCGTTTCTGCCCGTTTTTGTCCGTTTTTGATATTTTCTTCGATTATAATGATTTCTTAACATGATTAGATGATCTTGTATAGTTAGAGAATGCTTGTACACCCTATATACACTTGACACTAGCACATGTTCAATCATTTTCGATGAAATATACTTAGCTTTAATTATTATTTCCCACATGCCATGATATGTCTTTGATAGATTCTTTCTTACAAGCTATGTTAATTGTTGCCATGCCTTCTTTGCTTCCATGATAGTGGCCCGTCGTGACGTACTTTTCTTACATGTCTCCTTTGCTTACTAGATAGTGACCCGTCGTGGTGCACTCTCGTACATGTCTTTCTTTGCTTACATAATAGTGGCCTGTCATGGCGCACTCCCTATAGTGGCTCGTCGTAGCGCACTCCTAGCTTCCAGTTTATGATGTTTTCTTGTTGTGGCTTGTTATGGTGCACATTTTTGCTTTTGTCCAGTCTTGCATGTCTCATGTCTAGGATGGATTCTGCGGAATGCCACACCCAGAATCCAACAAGAAAATGTTAAGGACTAAACAACTAGCTTGATTACTTAGATCATTGAGAATTTCCCAGTAACCTGTTGCCCCTTTGGTCTTGGCATTATATATATCCATAGGATTTGGAGCTATCTGTCATGATGAGCACACTTCCAGCGCACCGTCGAGTGTTGCACTACTATAGGATACATTTGTCTCCCGGGCGATGTATCCACTATTACCATAGGGTACATTTGTCTCCTGGGCGATGTACTATTACTATGATACATTTGTCTCCTTGGCGATGTATCCACTATTACCATTGGCTTGGACCATTCAGGTAGCAGCAGGCAGGTAACCGGACTTGGAATTCTCAGACTTGTATTTGTTAGTAATTAGGATTGTGATAACCCTAGTTAGCTAATGTATAAAGCCGTACTCATTGCTTGGCCGTGACTATTGTATGGAGTCCAGTCTAGTCTAGTTTGTCTAGGCAGTGTCCGAATTTGTTTATTTTCAGTACATCCCTGTTTATGCTTTACTTTTGCCGGTAAATGATTAAATACTAAAGTTCTGTTCAGGAGAAGGGTTACAACCCCGGTCCTTGTTTGGTTTACGGGTTGTAACTTGGGTTCCAGAATACTTCCAAAGTCATCTAATCATTTGTCATTCTATATAGACTTAACATGCTCACATGCTCCAGTTACATGACATGTTCACATGCTCCAGTTATATGACATGCTCACATGCTCCAGTTATATGACATGTTCACATGCTCCAGTTACATGACATGCTCACATGCTCCAGTTATATAACATGCTCACATGTTCTAGTTACTTAACATGCTCACATGTCTAGTTTATGTTTCATGTTCATATGCTTCCTTTTCCTTACATGTACACAGTTTATATTACGTCACATGTCCTTTACTTTATACTACATGTTGCTTTACTTATTGTCTTTCCTATTCTCGGGATAAGTGCATTGGTAGCGCACGAATCTCGATTTGCTTTTACTTAATTTTGTCTCTATCCGTTGCTATGATTTGCATGCTGGTTTTAGTTCATAGTTTGGCTTCCTTTGTGGTACTTGCTATTGGGGGTCTGACCCCACTGGTTTTGTTTGGCCAGATCTGATAGAGGAGCCCGGAGGATCTTCCGTACCTTCCACTCGTTGGTGATTATCCAGAGCACCAGAGTACCTTAGTGGGTTTTCTATTTCATTCTCCCACTAGTTATGTACATTATTCTTTTGTGGCGTTTAGCCTCCGAGCACGTGTTTAGCTCGTGTTTTGGACTTGACATTTAGCCTACGGGCCAGAACATGATTTGCACATTCTAGACTATAGCTAGAGCTTATCATGTATGACTATTACTCTTGCTAGTCTTCACTCTGTATTACTAGCTTCATGATCATTGATATATGATAGTTTGGGACGCTTTACTATTTTATATTCCAGTTGATCTTACTTCTTGTATATTATTTACTGCCTGTGATTGAGATACCTAGGATTGCTTGACCTAGGATCGACTATTGGCTTGTAGTAGTAACCCCCATCTATACAGCTTATATGTTATTTCGGAGTACTGGAGTACTTTGGTATACATAGCTGGCCTGGTCCGTCCCTACTTGCCAGTATTCTGGTTCTGGGGCGTGACACTTCTGGGAGTCAGTTTTCCTGCCTTCGAAGACAAGGGAAAATGGCCTGCTACCAGCAACCTTGGACGTAAGACGAAGGGGAAGCAGGCATTGACTGTCAATGCTTCTAAAAGCACACAAGCACCTACTCAAAAGTCTTCGCTTGTACCGAGGCCAAAGGTGGTCTACTCCTTCAATGATGAAGACACCTTACAACTCTTTGAGATGTTGAAGCAGGGTGATAAGATTAAATTACCGGACCCGAAGCGCCCCGACGAGGTTGGGAGAGTTGATAATCTGAGGTACTGTCACTACCATCAGTTTGTCGGACATCCAATTCAGGACTGCTACGTCCTCAAGAATTACATCCAGCGCATGATCAATACGAATGTCATCTCTGTTGATTACGAGGAGAAGCAGTCTCGGCCAACCTGGTGTCGCTCTAATTTGGCACCTTACCGCCAACCACAGCACAAGATGGCATCGTCCCTATCCCAAAGGCGACAATGGAGGTGGTCAACCTACCACCTACCTGTGACAACGTGAGTGGACACATCCCACTCACCACATCTCGGGGAGTGATCGTATGGGTTCACCCAGACCTCGTCTCCGAAGTTACTCAATCGGAGGTACGCTTTGCTTCCAAAACCAAGGGCAAGAAGACCAAGTCTTGTCGCATTGTCTCTTCCTCCACGGAAGAGGCACTTCTTGTACAAACGCGTTTGCAGCAGAACACCCAACCTGAAGGAAAGCTGCAGGACTATTATCATCGTACTCGACGGGGGGTGGGCTATGTCACGCCGTCGGCAACTTCAGAGAGTTCGAAAGCGGAAGAAGTGGGGCACTCTCATTCATCTGAAGCATCAACTTGGGATTTCGATACCTGTGTCGGCCCAATCTTCAGGAATGTGTTATCAGTCAATATGGCATCTGCACAATCTCGAGAGGATGAAGGCGATGACCAAACACCAAAATTCTTCGAGGAAGAACCTTGGGCTCAACACCTAGGAGCGCAGTGGGAGTCTCGTTTTGAATTACGCGAACCCCCTACCGAAGACGAAGTCGAGCAGATCGACCTTGGGGATGGGTCTCCTTCTAAACCTATCTTTTTCAGCAAGAGTCTAAAGGGAAGATACCGGGAGTCTTTAGTCCAATTGGCCAAAGAATACATCGACGTCTTCGCCTGGAGCTACGAAGATATGCCGGGACTTGATCCCCAGAACGCGATGCATAGACTTAACATCTTACCTGATGCCAAGCCTATAAAACAGCAACAACGACATTTTTGTCCTGACATCATGAACACTATCGATCAAGAGGTGGACAAACTCCTGAGCCGCGAGTTCATTCGTGAAGAGCAACATCCTGATTGGGTGGCCAATGTCGTCCCTGTCACCAAGAAGAATGGGAAGATACGAGTCTGCATCAACTTCAGAGATCTCAATACTGCTTGCCCGAAAGACGAATTTCTGCTTCCAATCACTGACATGATGATCGACAATACATGTGGCTTCGAACGTATGTCTTTCATGGACGGGTACTCGAGCTACAACCAGATCAAAATGTTCTCCGATGACGCAAAATACACGTCATTCAGGACTCCGAAAGGGGTTTTCTGCTGCACAGTGATGCCCTTTGGTTTGAAGAACGCTGGTGCTACGTACCAACGAGCTATGTGTACCATCTTCCGTCAACATCTACGCAAAACAGTTGAATGCTATGATATCGCCGTCAAGAGCCGTCTCAAAGATGATCACTTACAAGACCTAAAGACAGTCTTCGATCTCATGCGAGCACATCAACTCAAGATGAACCCCGCTAAATCCTTCATTGGGGTTTCTAGCAAAAAGTTCTTGGGTTTTATTATCACGACGAAAGGCATTCACGTCGACCCCGAGAAGACCAAAGCCATCCTTGACATGGACCCTCCGAAGAACCTCCGAGAACTTCGAGGCCTGCAAGGGCGTCTTGCATACATCCGAAGGTTTACAGCAAACCTTTCCGAAAAATATCAACCCTTTACCCAGCTCATGAAGAAGGGAGACTCCTACGTCTGGACAGAAGAATGCCAGAAAGCTTTCGATGATATCAGTGCTTACCTGACGAGCCCGTCAGTCCTGGTGGCACCCGTCACGGGCAAACCATTTCTCCTCTACGTCCGTGCCATAGATCATTCCCTCGGCACTTTGTTGGCTCAGAACAACGATGCAGGCTACGAGCAAGCTATCTACTACCTTAGTAGCACAATAATCGGGGCTGAACATCGGTACAACCTCGTCAAAAAGGAATGTTTTGCTTTGGTGTTCGCCATCCAGAAGACTCGCCATTACGTTTTGGGCCAGACAATTCATGTCATCTCCCGAGTCAATCCACTCATGGTTCTCATGACGAAGCCGGGATCATTGAACTCCCGATTAGCTACATGGGCAATCCTGTTGACACCATATAAAATGGTATTCATCCTACAAAAAGCCGTCAAGGGCCAAGCTCTAGCCGACTTTTTAGCCGTGCACCCGATCCCAGAGTCCTCCGGACTCTATGAAGACATCCCGGATGAAGTCCAAGAATCAAACGTCGCTGAAGAAAACTCCGTCTGGCGGGTGTTTTTTGATGGTGCTTCGAGAACAGGCCCCAAAGGCCAAATCATCGCAGGAGTGGGGGTGGTCTTAGTCTCCCCCGATCAGCTGGTCATCCAGCGTGCTTATTCCCTTTCAAAGCCATGCTCCAACAATGTTGTCGAGTACAACACTCTCATCATGGGACTCCAGCTGGAGCAACAACTGAGGGTGGATCATCTGGAAGCTTATGGCGACTCAAAACTCGTCGTTAATCAAATCCGAAGGCAGTACAAAGTTCATCATGAAGATCTGGTTCCTTACCATGAAGTTGTATTAAATATTATCTCAACCTTCACCAAGTTCTTCATAGAACACGTACCTTGGCTATAAAACCTGGAGGCTAGCGCTCTGGCTGGCCTCGCAGCTTCATTAGCATCACCCCTCGGGACTCAACACTACGTCACGGTAGTTGGTCGAGACTTGCTCTGTCCTAAAAACAACCTATGCACACAAATGGCCCATGCCATGACGATAAGTGCCGGTGTTAATGTCCGAGACTGTAGGTTTCCTTTCATCGACTTCGCTGTCTATGGAATTCTCCTAGAAGACCCGAAAGAAGCCGTCTCGGTCAGAAGGCGTTCCCTTCGATTTTATTATGATACAGCTACTAAAATGCTGTACCGACGTTCCTACGAAGGACTTCTCCTTCGATGTCTATCCAACGAAGAAGCAGCCGAAGCCCTTCAAGAAGCTCATGACGGAACTTGCGGGGCTCACCAACCCGGGCCTAAGTTGCAGGATCGACTGTGACGCATGGGTTACTACTGGCCAACCATGGCAGCGACGTCGTCGACTATGCTTAAAAGTGCCATGCTTGCCAGCTTCACGCCGACTTTATCCATACACCATCGGAACCACTACATCCTACGGTCACCTCCTGGCCCTTTGAAGCTTAGGGCATGGACATTGTGGGACCTATCACCCCTCCTTCATCGAGGGAACACCGCTTTATTCTAGCCATCACCGAGTACTTCTCCAAATAGGCAGAAGCAGTTCCACAGACGAAAGTGAAAGGCTCTAGGATGATCAGCTTCATCAAGCATCATGTCATATACCGTTTTGGGGTACCCCATAGGATTTTCCACGACAATGGTCCACAGTTCATCAGCTATGCTTTCAGCAGATTCTGTGACAAGAATCGTATTCAGAATGTGGCATCAACCGCCTACAATCCGACAGCGAACGGATTGGCCGAGGCTTTTAACAAGACTATCGTCAGGATACTCAAAAAGGTCGTGTCATCCAACAAATGCGACTGGGACGAAAAGCTCGGCGAATGCCTTTGGGCCTACCGTACAACGGTACGGACTCCGACGGGCAACACACGATTCTCCTTAGTCTACGAGAGCGAAACGGTACTGCCTCTCGATATCAAGATACCCTCACTCCGTGTAGCGATCACAAACCAATTAACAGGAGAAGACAATCAGCGTCGTCGTCTGCGAGAATTGGAGGCACTTGACAAAAAATGTCTCCTAGCTCAGCAGCGTATTGAACTCTATCAAGCCCGTATATCATAGGCTTTCAACAAAAATGGTCAAGCAGAGGACTTTCCAAATAGGCGACCTGGTCCTGGCAGTCAGGAGGCCAATGGTGTTGACTCACAAAATACCCAGAAAGTTCGAGCCCAAGTGGGAGGGTCCTTTCATCATAGAGACGGTATATTCAAACGGTGCTTAACGCCTCGCCCGACCAAACGAGAACTTGTTCATGATGCCCATCAACGACAAGTTCCTAAAGAAGTACTACTCTTGACATCTTTCAGATACGTACTTCCATCTCTACCCAGCAAGGGAATCAGTGGACCTGATCATCAGAGCTCACATACGCCTCCCTTTCACAAAATCTTATGTTTTCGGAACCCAGTTGTTCCGTGGCATTCTATCCTCAGTAGAAGAACAACCACGTCAACATTTCCTCAGAGTTGCTCCTCTACACCCTGCAAAGCAAAATCTTACCCTATGTAGGATCGCGCTACTTATTATGTTTACCATGTCCGTATTACCTCTGAATAAATATCCCGTACAGACAATCCTTGCGTTGCCGTACATCGATCGCAGAACTTCTGTGTCCATATTACCTATGAGTAGTTTCGTGTATCCCCCAGAGTCACTCCTACCACGTCCAAAACACCTCTGAGTAGGAAGATTCCGTCATTTGAACCCCATATTTGCCACGTCCACATTACCTCTGAGCAAATATGTCGGTCATCTCAAACTTATTATCTGTACCCAAAAACTAAGGTGCGCAAAAGATAATAGGTCCACACAAATTGCTAGTTCATGACAGTAAAGATGAACACACCAGAAAATTCTTTATTTTTTGCATTCAAAAGTAAAGGATTACATCTCCCGCAGAGTCGCAAAAAAGAGAGACTACAATCCCTAAGCATCACTGGGATTGGCAGAGAGCTCTTCGATCCGATGCTTCAAGTCTTCAGCCCGAGTCCCCACAGTCGCCAAGACTCGGCATTCAGCTTCTTGATGCATCACCTCCACAGCCTCAGGAGCAGTATCATTCTCGTACTTAGCGTCTAGCTCTTGCCGCTGGCAGGTCAGAGAAAGAATATGGCAGGTAAAAGCTGCTTCTTCTTCCTTAGATGATACGTGCTCAACCTGGGCTCGCTCAGCATCTAGCAAAAGTTGGGCTCGCTGGTCTTCAAGGAGGCGAATCTTGGCAGTGACCTCCGCTATGCTTGCATCCAATGAGGCCCGTAGCTCCACCTTCTCCTGCACGGACTGAGATAGTCTCTCCGCCGCAGCCTCAGCATCGGCCACCTCGCAGTCCCAGATGGCCACCGTGGCCTGGTAAGATGACTCAACATCAGCTATCAATTTCTTCTTTTCAGTTTCTATCAGAGCAGAAAAGTTATTTCGTCGAATACTCTGAAGTTCAAAAAGATGCTGGTCGAGCTCAGCCACCGACGTCTCCAGAATCCCAGCCATATGATCATGGCCCCGGTGGGAACGTATCAGACCAATGTAAGGGAGCGCCATGGCTTTTGTCATCGCGAATCTTCCGTTCGCATTCAATACCGTCGATACCCTTTTTTGCAGCATCTTGTAGACTGCCTCAACGGCAAACTGCACATATTCATCCGCGTCTGCCAACACCTGAGGCGTCATAACAGGGATTGGAGGAGCTATCGTAGAGGTTGAGAAAGGTCCTCCGACGAGCCGCAGAGCCGGAACCTCAATGTCAGTAGGTTCTTCCCCACCGGCAGTACGAATTTCGTCGCCAGCTGAGGAAGCTAGAGAGGGACACAATACTGTCCCCCAAGTGGAAGGAGCAGGAGGAGTGTCCTCCAATACAGGGCCCTTACCCTTATCAGAGTCAATGAAGGAATGGTCCCCCGACATCCGGGTTGATGGTATTATCCCCGGCCGGGGCAAGGCGGCTCTCCCTTTCGTTCGAAGCGACATGGTCCGCCCCTGACAGTTCAACCTCTCTCGGAGTCGGGCTCGGAAAATGAATCTTATCACCCGTATCAGCTCCCCTACAGGTACGGGTGTAGGGCTCGGCAGTGACGCCGACCCTATCGCATCAACCCCCATTTCTAAGGCAGGGGTAGGGCTTGGCCACATGGCCTCGTGTACGATCAGTACCTCGGTACCACAACCGAGAAGAAGCCCGGCCGGCAAATTCTTGTCGGAGACGTCTCCGCTAAATGCGATCTCTCTGGCAGCTGGTTCAATATCTTCCTGCGAGCCATCGTCAGAAGAAGATGAGCTCCATTCTTCTTTCTCGTCTGGAAGGACTTTTTTCACAACTTCCTTTGGGGCCCCGACGCTTTCAGGCACCCCCTTAACGGTTGGTTCTACTCCGATCGAGGCTCCATGCCGCCCTCCTGATGGATCGACCGAGAGACCTCAGCAACCCGAGGTGCTAGTACATCTTCAGCTTCCCTTCCAACATAATCTGGACACACCAAAATCTCCACAGAAGTGACATCATCAGCGCTCCCCTCCCTGGGTGATGCTGTAATCGGAGGAATGCGCTCGTCGGAGGAGCTCTCCACCTTCTTCGGTCTGCTAATACCCGATTTCGAAACCCGAGGTTTCTTCTTCGGTACCTCATACAAAAAAGAGGACATAAGTCACAGAAATCAAAGAATAAACCAGACTATATGGGACGTCTTTACCTCTGCGGGAGCTGATTCCGTTGGTACTACAGGTGGCACTCCCAGAGCTCCTACCTTCGGAGTCGTAGCTTTCCTCGGCCTCTTCGACGCAGACGAACCGGCCTCCGCGTCAGCCTACCTCTTTTCAGCTGGGGGCTCTTCCTGAGTACCCCCCGTTGATGCTGCAGCAGCTGCCCGATAACCTACAATCTCTGGTGGACGATATGACCGGGCCACCGCCAGCATATTTTTCGTTGCCTTTAGCTGAGTGCCAACGATAAAACTACTCTCCCTGTCATATTTAGAGGACACAGTGTTCATGGCACAATACATCTTAACAGTCAAATACAAGATCTGCGGCCGAGGGTTGTGAACTGGCGTAGTGAAACGAACCCCAGTGCATCCGGCGTTGTAATATTGCCAACCCCGGGCTCTATCCAGTAAACTTCCGACAAATCCCAGACTATTACTGGGGTTCCTTTACATTAGCTGGGTGTAACCAAACTGACGTGCAAACTGGCTCGGCAAATATGGCTCCAGATAACACTTATTCTTGTTATGATAGACCAAATGGGAAGGCCGAATACTCTGCAACCAGCGAAACCCCCATATCGGCAGGGCGATCGCATCCTCACCGAAATCTTCCAATTCTTGGTCAGCTTCGAAATCTATGAAGACGGGATTGACCTTGGTGATCTCCCACCCCTGAAGATAAGACAAAACCCTCCTACAGACAGGGACACCGGTGTGCAGCCATTTTCTCTTATAGAAGCCACGGATAAAGGCATCGCCTACAACATGATCATCTTTAGGGCTCGGGCTTATCACATTTGGGTGATGCATAATCAACCATTCCATCAGATAATGGAACGGTAGCTCAGCTCGGGGAAAGTTATCTTTCTTGCCCCTCTCATGGACCACATCGTCAGCAAAATCTCTCAAACCCCGCAGTAGGTTACACACATCGCAGGAAGAAGAGCCAGAGGACGACCAAAAACCAGTTTTACCACGGGCAAAATGAGGTTCCTGCTTACTCTCTCTACAGATCCAAATCCTCCCGAGAACACATAGTCCCGGAGCCATATCATCAAGTATGCAGTCAACACTGCCTTGGAAGACATCCGGTGCACGCAATGCCAGAAACAACTATATACGTCGTCACCACTCTCGTTTGAACGAGGAGTCTTCTCGTCTAGTCGGCTTATTTCGGAGGTTACCTCTGCGTGACTCAGTCCCTGCGGAGTCACAAACCGTATCTTGGAAGGGTCCGTCAGGTCTTGCTTGAAGACATAATCCCTCCAAGCAGTCACATGGGGCTGTGACCCGTCCTTATCCTTCCATTGCATCAGATAATGGTGGCTCGCCACCTCCTTGAAAACAGCCATCATCTCTGAGTCCTTGTCTTCCAGGATATGGATCTCTTCATTTGTCGGGAAATATTCCTCATACGGCTCCGAGCCCCAGGAAAGCTTGGACACCTCATGCATCTCATGGAGGCCCAATCCCAACTCTCCCACCGGAGTAAAGAAAGTGCCAGTCTGGGTGTTGAACATTTCCAGGAGAGCAAGAAACATATGCCGATTAAGGTTGATACCTGCTTGGGTGGCGCGAAGAGCGACGGTCAGCCCAATCGCTTTGAGTTCAGTCTTGAACTTCGACAAAACCCAAAGGGTCAGCTCGTCCCACCTCGACTTGTGGTGACACCAGCCCTCAACCCGAAAACCTCTTTTCGGATACATAACCTTTGATGTTAGCATCCGACTTGTAAAGGTCGAAGCACCAAAGGCGAAGGTGTCAGGAGGAACATTGCTATAAATGCTCCCAGGGCACAAAGTTTGACAATGGTACGAGGTCCCAGCTCGCGAGGCGGCTAAGGTATCCCTTTGATTCGAAGTAACATCAATACAAAGGGTACCCCCCAATGCCCCTCCTTGAGAAGGCGTAAGTTCCCTTGGCATCCTCCTCTTGGAAGCCAAACGGTAGAAAGTTGTCAGTGGCAATTGACGCTCAAACTGCGACATGTACAGGGCCACGCCCTTCGCCGTGAAGAACCAGTCTTCCTTGATCTTCAGTATCTTTGCCTCAGTGGAGGTCAAGCGATCACCAAACAGAAAGACAGGCTTCAAGAAAGTCACATTCTTGGATTCAGCAGATTTATTTTGTCGCTCTCCATCATAATTTGGAGAAAAATAGGCAACTGATCCCGAATTTGCAACATTCTCTCGGAAGGCTGATTCAGCATGATAGCAGCCTTCGCTGGGTTAATAACCTCCTCGTTGAAGTCAACCCCCATTTGGCAAAGGGAAGCATCCAGAAGGACTTCATTTAGCAAGGGGATAGTTATTGACACTGACACAGCAAAAACGAAAGTCAGGCAGCAAGAAAAAATTTAGAGGCTTTTAAAAAGACAAAGCATTTGGGGCGCATCATCAGGGCCTAAGCCCATGCGCATCAGCAGTGAAGCTTCAGCGCATAACCAGGGCCCAAGCCCATGCGCGTCAGCCGTAAAGCTTTGGCACATAATCAGCGCCTAAGCCCATGCACGTCAGCAGTGAAGCTTCGGCGTATAATCAGGGCCTAAACCCATGCGCGTCAGCAGAATAGCCTCAGCGCATCATCAGGAGAGAAGTCCATGCGCGTCAGCAATAAAGAATTAGGGTACAACAATATGATGCAACTCATCTGTGTGCCCCAAACTCGTCTAAAATATTAGGAACCACAAAGACAGAAGACACCCACCCGTCACCGCTGGCCGAACGTCGACGGGAGTCACATGACGATAGAAGCGTCCTCCTCGTCAAACTCCATCGGCTCCTTACCCCGGCCTTATCCTCTGCCCAGCGCTACAGTATGGATTTTGCGAGCCATCTCTTAGAAGAAGTTAGGCTTTTTTGAAAGAAAAAATCTAAAAGAAGGAAGCAAAGAGAGGAAGGACTCTCTCTCTCTCCACCAGACGCCTATTTATAGGCTTGGGCATACGTAGAAACTGATGAAGGGTAACGTCAGCCATTGCTTTGGGCACTACGAAAGGATTGCTGCGGATATCCAAAAGATCATCATTAATCTTTTCGTTTATTCCGAAGCGTTATCATTTGCACTTAAAACTGAGAGGGGCGTGTGCCTCATCACAGATGTGCGGAGCAATCATGCGCCCCGAATAGTCATGCGCCCCATTGAAAACACCACCATGCTTCTTATTCAAAGTATTCCAAAACTTTAGAAAGTTTCAAAAACTTTGAACGGGTCTTGTAGAAGCATGAAAATCTCAGGCGCATCAACTAGTCAACATGCACCAAAAATATCATAAAACAGTAAAGGAGTAGCAGCATCAATTGGATTTTTATTTCATAAAAGTCTGTTACATGACTAAAGTCTCTTTTTACATAGAAGACTCTTTTTACAAAGAAGAAATCAAGAAAGCCTAAAGCTACGCTTCATCCAGGCGCGTCTCAGCTAGGCGCATCTCTTCAGCGTCTCAGCAAGGCGCACCTCTTCAGCGTCTCAGCTAGGCACATCTCTTCGGCGTCTCTGTCAGGCGCATCTCTTCGGCGTCTCAGTCAGGCACATCTCTTCAGCGTCTCAGCTTGGCGCATCTCTTCAGCGTCTCAGCTAGGCGCATCTCTTCAGCATCTCAGTCAGGCGCATCTTTTCGGCGTCTCAGTCAGGCGCATCTCTTCAGCGTCTCAATCAGACGCATCATGAAGTCTCAGCATATGCGCTCTACTTCGACCCGATCAAGTGCTTCGGCTAATGAGGCAGTTATTGAGCATAATAAGGGTGGGCAACCAACCCCACTCTAGCAAAAGAAAGAGCTCTCCAAAGCCCAAGGAAGATGGGAGTACCAAAATTCCGATCTGGGGCTCTTCCAGCATAACGAAGACGGGACTCGAACGTCCCGATCTTTAGATGCAACAGGCACCTTCGGTCTGTATCGGGACCCCGTGATCCCGACTTTTGGATGTAACAGTCACCTTCATGAGTGCGTACGAAGACAACTCGACGCATCTTTACCCTTGGGAGCGTCTTGTCAACGGAATGTACTCGAACAAAAAAGTTCATCTCCATTCGGAAAGACGAGAGAGAACGAAAAATAAACTCTCTCCTTGCTGCTATTTATAGGCCGGGCAAATCAAACCCATGCACCAAGTGGCGGGCTCTCCGAATCCCGTGTAATGAATTTGCATTCATGGTGATGAACCTATCCCTTCAAATTCAGCCTGGTCAAAACGGCTATTTAAAGCACTCAAAGGACTCAACAGTCGGACCAATGAAGATGCGCCATACAACAGATGCGCCCATCAGTACCAAGCGTCTCATAAGGAAGCACCCCATGCGTCCCTATGTGCCTAGTGGAACACAGATCAATGTGCCCACTCAAAAGCTCATCACCCATCAAGAGCATTAAATGCTGAAGTCTGAGACGACAGCAGCCATGTCTCGATGACAGAGCGGCAACAGCTTTTGCAGACAACGAAGTGCCGTTGACGCCAGCTTCATCATTACTTTCCTCTGTCGGTTACAAGCCATGTGGCCGACCAACCACTCACATGCGCCTCCGCAGCCATGCGCCCGAAGATTTGAATACGCCTCAAAAGCTATGCGCCTCTGACTTACTTCTGATCACAGAAGTCAAGTCACTGCATGCGTCTTCCCGACCATGTGACCAAAACATGCGCCTCAAAAGCCATACGCCCAGACTGGTTTATGACTCCTGAAGATTACGAGCCAAAGTCTCCTCATGCGTCGGATCCCAGGCACAGCTCATCAGATCCTTCTCTACGAAATGCTAGATCTTTGAACCAAAGGCATGTGCCACGTGTCCTTTGACTCGGTTCAGTCTATGAAGGGGTGCTAACCACCCAATATCTCAGCAACCGATGAATCCTCTCCACTGCCACGTGTCAGCCTACGATTACAGCAAGAAGGATTCATCCCACAAATCAGGGCACATCATCCTGTTTGCCATTGATTGTAAATCATAGAACAGTTTTATGGGAGGACTGAACTTAGACTCACAATACAAACTCGCTTGTACAAAGAAAGCCTAGGGACGAAAACCTAGGTACAGCAATCTAAGTACAATTATTTATTTTAGATTCTGGGGGGTGACGATAGAGGCTCGGGAAGGCGACGGCAGCCCTACCTTACTCCTTGGACGATCGGTATGCAGCCTTGGCTCCTTATGAAAAGATGGTTGGCTTTGACGAAGAAATGCTCTTTTTGCTCCTCTATTGCTCTCCTGGCTTCTCTCTCTCTCTCTTTTTTATTCTCTTGTTGCTGGGGGTTTTTGCAAGGAAATAATGCTGGCTATTTATAGGAGTGGGGTGTGATCATTAGGGTTTGCTAATGATCATTTGTTTGGAATGTCGGCGCTCCTTCAATCTATCTGAACCCTTGATCCTGATTACAATAAATCTAGGCCATTAATGCGGATAGCACCGTATCTTGTAAGCAATTAATGCTAACTGCTTTAAATCTTCATGATTGATTATGCCAATATCCGATTGCTCGCCACGTGTCCCATTAGCTTGATAATAAATAATATGCCCTGATCTTAGTAATTATGACGATGATGTCAAATATACTTGTTGGGATTCGGTTAAATCCTTGATGGATCCGATGCCACGTGTTTTGATTGTGGGTCCTGCCAGAGCCGCATAGGATGGGCAACACTTGAACCGCAGGGAGATACTCTTCGTGAGCCGCATAGGACAATGCTTTATCGAGCCGCAGGGAACGAACTCTCAATGAGCCGCATATGCATAGTCTTTGCGAGCCGCATGAGCTAGCGTTGTATTGAGCCGCAAGGGCTGAGCTCTCAGTGGGTCGCATATGGCTGATTTCTGCTAGTCATATAGGGTGACTTCTCAGTGAGCCGCATGAAGCTGTTCTCTATTTAAGCCGCATGAGATTTGCCACGTGGCAACCTAGAATTTCTGACAGATCGGGTCAGAGATCTTCTTCTTTTCCTGAAGAGTCTGTCATTATGGCAGAGCCATTATGACACTTTATGCCAGAGCCGCCACAGTCGTCAAATCGTGTCAGAGCATTAAATGAGGCCACTATTCAAAGGGCCAGCTGTAGGGAAGGATCACAGGGGGACATGTGGCATCGATCGAGCCGCATATTCCTGCTGAACCGTATACACTCTCGAGCCGCATGAGACTGAGAGTCTTCCTTTGAACTGTATAAGACAGCTCCCATATGAGCCGCATGGGCTTCGTATCCGGAGCCGCATGGACCATTATTCTGATATTTTCCATGCTTCTACAGGACCCCCTTCAAAGTTTTCAATTTGCAAAATTGAAACACTTTGAATAAGAAGCATGGTCCCGTTCATGCCGCATAAGTGTCCCAGCCGCATAGATTCATCTGTCCGCATAGGCTCTTTGCCACGTGTCCTGACCACGTGTGCAAATTTTCATTAAATACCTTTGATTCGTTTTGAATTAACGCCGTCTTTTGGGGGAGGATCCCAAGGGTCAATTTTGCCTTGACCGAAGCATTTTGCCTTTATCTTTTGAGGCGGCACGTAATCCGAGACGTCTGTTTGTTTTTATGGGTCTCTTTCGCCTATGAAAAGGAGTCTTTTAGTCTCTTGGGGGTTTCTTTACCTTCTCTCTTTGCTCGAATTCCCTGTTGCCGTCTTTGCTCTTCGTCTTCTTCCTTCAACGATCGACAATGGCTCCCAAGAAGGCTGCTGCGTCGAAAGCCGCGAAGGGTAAGGCGGTTGCTTCTACGACGACTGCAGCGACGAACGTAGTCACTCCTCCGCCGGCTGCTGTGCGTTCTATCCATCCGGACGTTCACCCGCCTATCGCTGGTAAGGGTCGTCTGAAAACCCTAACCGTTGCCATGGCTCTGCTGCATACTTTATGCACAAGCCGTATGTACGGGGCTTATTGATGTAACCGCATAAGCCTTTCGCCCCATGGGGTCGCATGAGCTTTTTATACTCGATCTGAGCCGCATATGTTGTTTCAGTTTGGGCCGCATAAGCGTTGCTCACTTTTTAAACCGCATAAACTCGCTCGCTTGCATCCGCATCCGCTCGCATGAGTCTGGCTTCGTAGGTGTGCTTAACCTGAACTGCATGGGTCTATAAGCTCGTCTGAATTTGAGTTGTATGGACTCGACTAACTCGAAGCTGCATGAGGCTATGATGCACCGAACCGCATGGACGTATCTAATGCTGAGCCGTATGAGGCTGTGACGACCCGAGCCGCATAGACTCAGATGATCTTTCCAATGTTTTTGTTTTTTGACTATCTTCTAACCTCGTTTCTTTCGTCTTTCTCCAGTGAATCTGCCCGTAAATCCTGCTGGAGAGCTTATAGTGGGTTCGAATCAATTCGCCCTGGGCGTGCATCTTGACGACTTAATTAGGCATGTGTTGAATCAATTTCCTACTGAAGAGCCTTCGGAGAGGTTGAAGGCCGTTGAGAATCAGACCCTCTATTACCTCCGTTCCATGATGAATACTGGGAAGCTGGATGGAAAATACCTGAAGCCTTTGTTTCTTTTTGGTGATGCTTTAATCATCAATAATCCCCGAGTTTTAGAGATTTTCGAGAACTTGGATTTTTCTTTGGATGGGGTGGCAATCTATATTCCTCTCATGGAACGTCATTATCCTTTGTCATGGTTCAATATGGTATTGCTGGACCGGAAGATGGTGTGTAACTTAACTCCCACTCAATCAGGGATGTTGATGGGCAACATCCATTATAATCCGAATATGCGGTCAGCGTATGCGGGTAAGGAATCCGTCCTCCGGTATATGATAGGTTTGGCCCCGGGCACTTTCATGAATGTATACGGTCCCAACTTCATACTTACTCAAGCTGATACTTTCCTGAATCGGCTTGTTCGCAAGAAGTCTTATCCTATTGGTAGGCTGGCACTGCCGAACTGGATAAACCCCACCTCTACATGGGCCCAGTTGACTACTTGGGTTTTGCAGACCTATGGAACATTCTTGCGGGAGGTGGGGCTTTACCATGCCATTCGGGGCACTTGTCACGGGCTTCCCATTAATAAACCACTGTTCGTAGCGCTCTTGGAGATGTATAGCCGGCGAACGGGGACGTTCTTTGCACCAGTAGGGGAGCTGGGGCTTGCTCTTCACGAGATGTATACTGTCTCTAAACTTCCATGGGGGAATGAGCCTTTCGAGGTATAAACCCCGTCGAATGAGGAGTTCGAGGCCTTAGACAGGCAACTCCCGGGTTCTGTTGCGGTGTATCAGGAGTTGTTGTGCCACCATAATGCTTGTCATCAGATGGCTATAAAAACGACGGATAGCTCCGAGGGGACCGCTCGCCATACCGCATCCTGGATTAATTATCTTTTTAGGGTTGATCCTTCTGGTGAGGTTACTCCCCGAGCCCTTCGAACGCATGTAGAGGTAAGGGATCTGATGTCAAGAAGTCATGATCCAAGAGCGATATATTCGGGAGTCAAGCTGACTCTCTTAGTTATTTTCACTACGGGACCCTACAGATGTCGGAGAAGGCACTTCTGGCTGGATTTTTAATGATATGGCTACGAAACTGCGTAGTCCCGGGAGGAGCGGATTCTATCGAGAGGATTGGTCGTCATTTCATCCTCCCTGCCGTTAAACTAGTATTCGGAGTTAGGCTGGCCCTCCTTCCTGCTATGGTGTACAGCATACACCATGGTCTGCGAATATTCTCGTCCAAGGTTATTGCTCGCAAGAAGACTTTGGATTTTGAGCGCGTAGAACTGCCCTTCCACTACCTGATGGGGTGGTTGGCGATGCACTACAAGTCTTTGCTGGGACCTGGGATAGCGGAAGACGCTACAGCCGAAGATGCTTTCCTTTTCAAGTGCCATCACCAGTCTTGGGAATACAACACTATGCCAGCTTGTCGCAGGGCGCTGGCGAGAGTGGATGGGTGTGACCTCTTTGTGTCTGTTCCTCCTTTTTCTGATAAGGAAGTGAGGAAGGTACACCTTGATGGTACTGGACCTTCTCATTTTCTATCTCCGGATATGCTTGCTTGGTTGCGCAATATCCGCCCCGCGTATCTGGTTTATCGTAACCGGGATAATGTGTACTTGGAGCCTTACCTACCTAGTAGGTTTTCCCGCTAATTTGGCTATAGCCAGTTGTTCCTTGATTGTCCAACCCTTGTTTGGGTTTTGACGGCAGCGTTCTTGACGGCGTCCGAGCGTGGAATTATTATGACGCTTATCATACTCGGGCCAGCTTCTCGGTTCCCGATGCTAAGGCGCCGAGAGAAATTTTGTACGTGGCTGCTTTGTATCACGTTATGGCAAACAAGCCTCCTGTTAACTTCGATCCGAGTACCAGTTTCATCGTAGGTACTGGTTTAGAGGAGAAGCCCAAGGGGGCTAAGGCTAGAAAGCAACTGGCACTCCAGATTCCTCTCCCTGAATCAGAACCTTTCGAGTCGGCTGAGGAGGAGGATGATAGCGAAGACTCCCTTTCTGGTGGGGGTGAAGAAGTAGCGGATCAACCGCTTCCCACCCCCGATGAATCCGCGGAAGACCCGTTGCCATCTACACAAGAGGAAGTAGTGAGGGAAGAACAGCCTCCAGCTGTGTCTGGTTCCTCACGTAAACGAGTCAGGCGCGAGTCTTCTGACAGCAGAGCAACCTTTTCCGTAAAGAGAGCTGCCATTAAGTCTCGTGGATTACTTATTACCGAGAGGGGTGAAGGTACCGATGCTGCTCTGGAGGTAAGACTAAGTCGAAGTTATCTCTTTGTTGTAGTTTTCTTTCCTCTTGAAGATATGACTTGATCATTTTTCTTTGTAGGTATCTGACAAACCAGGCTCTCCTGAACCATCTACTGCCCCAGTAGCTGATCCGGCCCTTGCCGCTTTGATTAGCGACATGTGTGCCGCGGTCCTCTCTGCGGGGGCTCTCTCAGCGGCGGCTGAGGACTCCCAAGCTGCTGAGGCCCCAGCCCGGGGTGACGAAAGTTTCCTTGGGCCTGTCTCCGAGATTCCTGAACTTCAGCAAGACGACGCCATTCTCGGTGCATCCCCTCCCGAGGATGCAAGGGCGGATGAGTCTATTATTCCTGACTCGGAGGCTGTTGGTGAAGAAATTGTGATGGCTGTAGGCGAACCCCAGCCTCCACACTCCTCCACTGGTAAGCTGAGCCACATATTGACCACCGAGGGGGCTTATTTGCTCTATCAACATATCCTTTGGGTCAAGTCGATTCATGGTTGCCTTGGCCCTGCAGGTCCTGACCTTTTACCTCCCGCTGCGGATGTTCTCGGGGAAGGCCCGGTCTGCCGTGATCTGGGCGAAAGGAGCGTTTCCTCTCCTTCGTCATCGCATGTTGAGGGACATCCTGCCAGCTCTGGGCAGATGGGGATGGAGTTGGTGCTGGCCCCGGCCTCGTCTTCGGCTGCTTATACGGCTCCGGAGATCGACTTTTCGACCCTGCCGAGCATCCAAATTCTACGGGCCGCTGAAGAGGAATTGGCCGATGTTCAAGCGTTCTTCCGTGCAGAGTTGGTTTCTCTTGTGGCAGGAGCGGCAGATTCTGTCGCGTCTTCTTCCGCGCTGCCAGCCACACTCCCGTTGACACCGGCTTCCTCGGAGGCTCTGAACGAGGTGACGCAGGATGTGGTTGACAGCTTCTATCGTCACTTAGGGAGGGGTGTAAACGCTGCCGTGGAATGGGGATCCCTTTTTCTCTGTCTTTGCGGGGCGCTCGGGGTCAAATCGACACTCTGAAGGGTCTTCCTGGCAGGGTGGGGTTAGCCGCGCTCCTGGAGCCTAAGTTGACAGAGACTGACCAGCTTGTGACCCAACTGCTGGCAGTACGGCAGGCTGGCTTGCCCGCTGCGATTGAACGGGAGCGGGGCTTCCTGGTTGCTGCTCGGGATCGGATTAAGCTAGCCCGAGATACTACTGGGCCAGTTGTACGGGGGGACCTTGA
This sequence comes from Iris pallida, assembly GCA_029216955.1. Classification (NCBI taxonomy): domain Eukaryota; kingdom Viridiplantae; phylum Streptophyta; class Magnoliopsida; order Asparagales; family Iridaceae; genus Iris; species Iris pallida. The sequence continues at coordinate 6,038,088 of JANAVB010017196.1, read as the reverse complement.
TAAGTTCTCCGCTTCGTATGACCAGTTGGGTCGTAGGAGTCAGGCTTGCCGTGCTCGGGAAGAGTCTGCTTCTCGTGGAATTGCTGATACGAAGGAGCGGATTCTTGGACTCCAACGGCAACTGGCCTTCTTAGAGTCAGAGCTGGAGACTGCTCAGGCGGAGCAGGAGTCGATCGTTCGGGAGGCCGAGAAGGTTTCCCGATCTTCCGATAACCTGGAGCGGGCCTTTAAGAAATTTGAGGATAACTGGCAGGCTTACGCTCATCTGGAGGATGAGGCAGTACTGACCCACGAAGCAGAGCGTCGAGCCTTCCAGAGGTTTGAACGGTCGGTTGTTTTGCTGACGGACCGTCTTAGGGCGTTATGTGCCCCAGAGCAGTGATCAGCCGTCTGTTTTCTTTGCTTTCTCTTTTTTTTGTAAGGGATATGATCCCAAATGAAGTAGTACGTTGAATTTTGAATAAAGGAGCATGTTTCAACTCATCATCTTTTTCTTGTACTTGTGGCGTCTGTGGAATTGGACTTGCTGGGGGATTTATTTGTGGACCTGTTATCCTAGGCGTACCTTGGTTTTAGGTACGGATAACAAGTTTGGACAGGATGTCCGGAACAGCTGTGGCAAAGTGGTCATGGGTGTTCTTGGTGTTGGGAAAGGAATGCCGTAGAGCAGCTGGGCTCCCGGGGCATGGTAAGATGGTGGATTTATGCTAAGAAGCTTAGTAAGGGATATTTGTGGACCTATTATCCTTGGCGTACCTTGGTTCAGGATACGGATAATGGGATGAAAGGAAACCAATCACATTTGCTCAGAGGTTATGATGACATGGCAAACGTGAAGGTTTTACCGTGAAATCTTCCTGCTCAGAGGTAATAAGAACATGGCAGGGGAGACTTCACGAAAGCTATTTATAGTAAATAGCGGATATTTGTGGTCAACAGAGGACATTTATGGTCAACAGAGGACATTTGTGGACCTATTATCCTTGTCGTACTCCGGTTGTGGGTACAGATAATAGGTTGAAAGAGGACCGGCATACTTGCTCAGAGGTAATGTAGACATGGCAAATATGACGATTTCTTCGACGGAGCCTTCCCATTCAGAGGTAATGAGGACATGGCAGGAGTGGGCTCAATAAAGAGTGGGTACATAGAACGACTCAGAGGTAGGAGAACGTAGAAGTTCTATGCGAGGGGGCGGTTTGTTTTTGGTGGAAGTGAAGACGATTCAGAGGTAATGAGGACATGGTCGTTTCGGAAATTGGTGGATCGACTACCCTTTTTGTGCACTGAGAGTGCGGGTAGTGGATCATGAGGGAGGATATCTTCCAGGAAGGAAGTTCAGAGGTACAATCATACGTGACTTACTATCTGAAAGAGTGACCGGAATGTAAGTTCAGAGGCACCAACCGGTACATAACTTGGTAATTTAGAATATTGAGGGAGTGAGAGTTCAGCGGCACCAGCGGGTGCATAGCTCGATAATCTGAAATGTTGTGGGTTCAGTGGTACTAAAGGGTATATGACTTGGTGATTTGAAATAGGGTGGATGAGAGTTCAGTGGTACTAAAGGGGTACATGACTCAATGAATTGAAATAGGGTGGATGTGAGTTCAGTGGTACTAAAGGGTACATGACTCGATAATTTGGAGAATGATGTTTAAACATAGTATTTCTTCAGGAACTTGTCGTTGACGGCCAACATGAGCAAGTCTCCGTTCTGCTTGGCGAGGCGGTAAGCACCGTTGGAGAACACGGCCTCGATGACAAATGGACCTTCCCATTTTGGCTGGAACTTGCCGGCGGTCTTGTGAGTCATGACCATTGGCCTCCGGACTGCCAGTACAAGATTGCCCACTTGGAATGTTCTGATTGTAACCTTCTTGTTGAAGGCTCCTGAGATGCGTGCTTGGTATAGCTCGATCCTTTGCTGAGCTAGGAGGCATTTTTCATCTAAGGCCTCCAACTCTTGTAGTCGACGTCGGTAGTTATCATCCGTTGTCAATTGATAGGTGAGGGCGACGCGGAGTGAGGGGATTTGAGTCTCCAATGGGAGGACTGCCTCACTTCCGTATACCAGGGAGAATGGTGTATTCCCGGTGGCTGTTCGAACTGTGGTACGATAAGCCTATAAGCATTCGCCAAGCTTTTCATTCCAGTCACGTTTGTTGGAGGAGACAAACTTCTTGAGGAGTTTGATGATCGTTTTGTTGAATGCCTCTGCTAACCCGTTTGCTGTCGGGTTGTACGGTGTCGAAGCGACATTCTGAATGCGGTACTTATCGCAGAACCGATAGAATACGTGGCTTGCAAACTGCGGACCATTGTCATAGATGATCCTTCGGGATAATCCAAAGTGGTAGATGACGTGATGTTTAAGGAAGCTAATCACGTTTGAAGTCTTAACTTCTGCGAGTGGGACAGCTTCCGCCCATTTGGAGAAGTAATCAGTGATAGCAAGTATGAAGCGATGTCCTCGGGAGAAAGGTGGGGTGATTGGGCCAATGATATCCATTCCCCATGCTTCGAAGGGCCAGGATGCCACTGTCGGATGCAGAAATTCTGATGGTTGGTGAATGAAGTCTGCGTGGACTTGGCAAGCTTTGCATTTTCTAGCATAGTCTATCGCGTCCGCCACCATCGTGGGCCAGTAGTAGCCCATTCGGCGAAGGCGATCTTGTAGTTTTAGGCCGGGCTGATGGGCCTCGCAGACACCGTCATGAGCTTCTTGCACGGCTTCTTTGGCTTCTGCGTTCGACAGGCACCGGAGTAATAATCCGTCATAGGAGCGGCGATACAGCATCTTCGTCTCTGTATCATAGAAGAATCTGAGAGAACGCCGTCTGACAGAAGTAGCTTCCTTTGGGTTCTCAGGGAGGATGTCGTAGACGACGAAGTCGATGAATGGCTGTCTCTAGTCTGGTGCTTCGTCGACCGTCTGGGTGGAATAACTTGCCACGATTTGAACATTGTTCTTGGGGCAGACCAGTTCGTGGCCTATCACGTCAACCGAATAATGAGCCTGGTTTGGCACTGCTAAAGAAGCGGCAAGGCCTGCTAGAGCATCGGCTTCGATATTTTGGAGTCTGGGGACGTGCTCGATGAAGAATCCCTCAAACGATGAGATAATATTGATCGTAATTTGATGGTAGGGGATCATGTCTTCATGGCGGACCTCGTATGAGCCCCGGATCTGATTGACGATTAGTTGGGAGTCGCCGTACGCTTCAAGGTATTCTACCTCCAGCTCTCTTGCCAGTTGGAGACCAATAACCAGAGCGTTATACTCGGCCACATTGTTAGAGCAGGGTTCTGTGAGGGAGTAGGCGCGATTGATCACCAGCCCGGTAGGAGAGATCAATACCACTCCGACCCCAACGACGATATTTCCCTTGGGTTCGGTTCTTGAAGCGCCATCGAAGAACATCCGCCATATGTTATCGTGGGTAGCTGTATTCGAATCGGCGACCTCATCTGGGATCCCTTCATAGATTCTGGATGACTCCGATCCTGGGTGGGCTGCCAAGAAGTCTGCCAGGGCTTGACCCTTGACAGCCTTCTGTGGGACGAAGATCATATGATAGGGGGACAGCAATATTGCCCATGTAGCGAGGCGAGAGCTGAGTGCCCCTGGTTTAGTCATGAGGACTCTGAGAGGGTTGACTCAGGAGATCACATATATGGTTTGCCCTGTGACGTAGTGCCGCGTCTTTTGAATGGCGAACACCAGGGCGAGGCATTCCTTCTCCACAGCGGTGTATCGGTGTTCTGGCCCAATCATCATTCGGCTGAGGTAATATATGGCATGCTCAGGGCCTGCATCATTGTTTTGTGCCAGCAGAGTGCCAAGGGAGTGTTCCATTGCTCGTACGTAGAGCAGGAATGGTTTTCCAGGGACCGGGGCCACCAAAACTGGAGGATTTGATAAGTATTCCTTGATGCTGTCGAAAGCACGCTGGCATTCCTCGTCCCATACGAATGAGACTCCTTTCTTCATGAGGTGTGTGAATGGTCGGCAGCGCCCGGAGAGGTTAGAAATGAACCTCTTGATGTAAGCTAGCCTTCCTTGGAGGCCTCTAAGTTCGCGAAGATTTTTCGGGGGAGCCATCTCCATGATCGCCTTTGTTTTCTCGGGGTCTACATGGATACCCTGTGCAGTGATGATGAAGCCCAAGAACTTCCTACTGGATGCGCCCAAGAACGATTTTGTAGGGTTCATCTTCAGATTGTGGGCTTGCATCAGGTCGAATACCGTCCTCAGGTCCTGAAGATGATCTTCCTTACGGCGACTCTTGACGGTGATGTCGTCGACATAGCATTCTACTGTCTTGCACAAATGTTCTCTGAAGATGATACTTATGGCTCGCTGATATGTAGCGCCAGCATTTTTTAGACCGAATGGCATGACTGTGTAGCAGTATGTGCCAATCGGTGTTCGGAATGATGTGTGCTTTTCGTCGTCGGGAGATATCTTGATTTGATTGTACCCTGAGAATCCATCCATGAATGACATACGTTCAAAGCCGCATGTGTTGTCGATCATGATGTCTGTGATGGGGAGGGGAAATTCGTCTTTCGGATATGCCTCATTTAGATTACGGAAGTCAATGCAGATTCGGATCTTCCCATTCTTCTTAAGGACCGGAACTATATTGGCAACCCAGTCAGGATGTTGCTCCTCATGGATGAAGCCACTGGCTATTAGTTTGTTGACTTCGGCTTCGATCGCATCCATGACGCCTGGGCGGAAGCGTCGTTGTTACTGCTTGATTGGTTTTGCATCTGGACGTATGTTGAGCTTATGAAGAGCAATGTCGGATCTAAACCCGGCATGTCCTCATAACTCCAGGCGAACACATCAATATATTCTTTAATAAGTTCCAGTAGTGATTCTCGCTCTTTGTCTGTTAAACTCTTACTGACAAAGATTGGCTTCGGAGAGGACTCGCTGCCGAGGTCGACCTGCATAACTTCATCTTCGGTAGGAGGTTCTCTCTGCTCGAACCGTTTTTTCCCATTGCACGTCCAGCTGTTGGGCCCACGGCTCTAGTTCTAGGATTTCAGGACTGTCTTCGTCTTCTTCGTAAGCGTCAGCGAATGCCATATTGACTGACAGGACTTGTCTGAATATGTCTCCGATGCTGGTATCCGAGTCGGAAGTTGGTGACCCGGTTGAATGTGACTGCCAGTCACACTCTTCATCTGAACTCTCGGGGGTCATCGTGGGAGTTACATATCCTAGTCCACATCGAGTTTTGCTATAGTAGTCCCGTGGCTTGCCGGTCGATACTGGGGGCTTCAAAGGTAGTCGCCGTCCAGTGCCGTAATTCAAACCTGGTGTAGTCTCCAGATCATATCCCTGCTTTTGCATGAGATATTTGGACTGGGGGCTATAAAGATACAGAGGCAGTCTTCCGGCATCTAACCCAAGATCGGCTTCCTTTATGATGAAGGGGTACGGATCGTCTTTCCGGCCGAAGATAATTGGATGGTCCCCTCCCTCGTATATTCGGTAGACGTCTTCTGCTGGAGTAAGCTGGATCGCGGTATATACATTTGTCACCTGTGTGTGTAGGTGAGTGCCTATACCGTGGTCCATAGCATATATTGTACATAGCTTATTGAGCTCGGTGTAGTTCAAAGATAACCCTTTATTGATGAAGTAAGGTATCTTTTCTAGGGGAATTACATCATCAGCGGAGGGGACATTAGTGTGAGTAGCCACATACTTGGCTAGTTCCGGCTCCTCCTCGGCTACCCCTGTGTAAGTGAAGACGGAGAGGACGTCCTAGTCAGCTTGATCTTCAGAGGTTCAACTGGCGGAGCAGAGCGTGGTGTTGTCGGTAGACTAGCAACCCTCAGTCTGGCACTCGATGTGGAGCGAGGGGTGGCTGGTTCGCTAGAAGTGTCAGACCTTGTATCGGGATGATGACCTTTCTTGGGAAGGCGTATTGTCAGTGGCCTATCGGAGGGATTGAGTTTCTCCGTTTAGGGTTGAACGACTCTTGGCTGTCTGATGGTAAGTGGCTCTGTTGTGGGTCTCGGCACCTGGCCGGACCTTGGCAGCCGAATTCTCAACTGCTCTTCCTGTGTCGAGAGGCTGATTGCGTCCTTACGCAGAGTGGCCGTGAGGGGTGCAAAATTGCCTGGTTTGTGAGCCTGGAGGTGGATCGTTAGAGGTTCTTCTGATCCTGTGGCCGTCTTGGTATGAGCTTGCACATCTTCTTCGACCAGGTGCTTCTTTGATTTTTCGTACAGACAGGAGTCTGAGTAATAAGATTCGACCCCCTTGAAGGGATCGATATCAGCAAATTTTGTCCTCACGAAGCCATGCTTATCGACATATTTGAAACATTGGTACAGCGTGGAAGGCACGATCATGTAATCGTGTATCCAAGGCCGCCCCAAAAGGATGTTGTAAGAAGTGTCGGCGTCTATGACGTAGCAGGTGACTTCTGATTGGGGATCGCCAATCTGGCATTTCAGACGGATCTTCCCGATTGGGTAGCTCCTGCCCGAATTGAAACCGCTAATGGCGGTGCTTGTAGGCGTTAGGCGATGCATCGGAATGCGAAGATGATGTAGCAGACCCTTCGGAATGATGCTTATGGAAGACCCAGGATCAATATGCATTCGGTCCACCTTTACGTCGCCAATGTATCCAGTGTAGTATAACGGGCGATCGTGTAGGTTAGTTTTGATGAGCATATCCTACGGAGAGAAGACGATATTGGGCATCGCTCCCGTACACGCACTATCGTGGAGATCTGCAGGTTGATTATCTCCCGTGAGGTTGACCTGAGCCAAGTACGCGTCGGCGTTTTGGAGTGCATCACTCAAAGCTGTGCGGACATCCTTTGAGAGCCTTAGGAGTTCATATAAGGACAATTTGGCCGGTGTATTGGCCAATTGTGCTAAGATGTCGAAGTTGTAGGGCCTCTCCAGCCCCTGAGGTGTCTCCTTTCTGAGGGATTTGTCGAAGCGAGTCTCCTTCGGCCTAGGCTTGTCGGTCGTCGAAGGCTGAGCCGGTCCCGGAGCATCAGTAGAAGTGGGCGGATGATCATCAGTCGAGTTCTCAGCCACGGGCTGAGATTGTGCTCCAGATCGAGTAACAACGGCTGTGACTTCTTTTTCATCTACCGAGACGGTGCGACAGGATCTGACTTTTTTGCTTCTCTTCTTGTGAATGGAAGGCGTTGTGGGCTGAGTCACCTCGTAGACCAAGTCCGGATGGACCCACATAATTTCTCCTCGCGATGTAGTGAGAGGTACAAGATCGGCAGCTTGATCTCGAGCAGGCAGAAGATTAGCAATTTTTATCGTTGCCAGAGGGATGGGTATAACACCGTCTTGAGTCTCTGTCGGTGGGAAGCTGTCGAATTGTACGGATACCATGTTGGCTGCTACGGTTACCTCCTCGAAATCGATGGCTAGAGCGTTCGAATCGATGAGGTTTTGGATGTACCATTTCAGTTGGTAGCAGTCATGTGTAGTATGGTGGACGTAGCGGTAGTAATGGCAGAATTTTGGGTTCTCCAAGTCAGCCGGCCGAGGCTTCCGTCTTGGTGGAGGAAGCTGAATTCTATCTCCTTGTATGAGCATGTCCAAGATAGGCTTGACGTGGCCGTCTTCAAAAGAGTAAGTGATTTGAGGCCATTGTTTGTCTGTTGGTTGTGACTCGGGCTTCTGGGCCGTGTCGGCCACCATAGCCTGCTTGCCTCTGTTGTCCCGATTGTTGGAGGGGCTACACCTATTGTCGGTGTTGGTGCTGGGACGCTTGCCCTTGTTCTTTCCCTCTGAGATATGCAACCCCAGCTGGCGAGCCTTCTTCAATCGTTCTTCGGCACTTGTAGCACTGATGATAAAAGCCTTCCAGTCCTCGAATTAACTTTCGCCCATCCAGAGACTAATTGTTGGGAGTAGTCTCTTTTGGAAAATTTCAATCAGAGAAGAATCCGGATTGCCAGATGGTAACTTCATTGCGGATTGACGAAACCGCTCAATGTAATTCCTCGTCAGCTCTTTCTCTCCTTGGATGACGTCCATGAGGGTAGACATTGTGACGTCCTACCCTACCTCGTAGAACCTCTCCAAGAACAAACGTTTGAAGCCAGCGAAGGAGTGGATGCAATTGTCCGGCAGGTTGCGGTACCAGTCGAAGGCGACTCCTTCCAATGCCCCGATGAATAACCGCGTGAGGATAGCGTCATCATGGGGCAGATGGTCGGTGGTGACCTCGAAGTAAGTGATATACCGACTTGCTGAGGTCTTGCCATCATAGGGGTTGATATTGAACGGCTTATATCTTGGTGGGAATGGAACATCCCTCCATTCAGCAGGATATGGTTGCCGTATTCTGAAGTCTTGAGAGTTTTCTCGGGCGTGAAACATGGCTCGGAGCTCTTGAACTTCTCTCCTTACTTCTCGGGTCTCATCTGTCGCAGTCGGAGCCGTTACTTTGGGAGGATTATTGCCCGGGTTCGGTACCGCCGAATTTAAATCTACGTTGATTGTGGGACCCGCACTTGTCTGGCCAGGTGTCACTCCCTGTAGAGTAGGAAGCGTCGCTTTGATCTCGTCTACAGACTTGACCAAGGCGTGCAGTATGGCCTCCAAAGTGTCGATGCGTTGGCGATCACTGGAGCCACCTTGATTGTTGTCCGTCATGAATACCGTCCTTACGTGAGGAGTGACGGAAGGGACAGTGGAGGGTGCGCCCTCCGAGTCGTACCCATGCATCGAGAAATCATCGGGGTAGGTGGGAATATTCTCTTCGGGTTCGGACTCAGAAGGAACCATACCCCCAGCTTCGGAGCTTGCTTCATCTTGAGAGTCACGGATGTCCTCGGGGACATCAGCATCTGTTGCACCTGATGGGAGAGTTGTTTCTCTGGGCTCGTCTCCTTGAAATATCGGATTGTTGTGGATGTTCGGAGGAGTGCTACCCCCAGCTCCCTCGACCCTCAGCGGTGCGGACGATGAATCTCCCATTACAGCAGATTTTGTCTTCGAACGGGTGTGTTGGTATACTCCGGTGGAGGGCAACCGTTTAGCCGACAATTTTTTAGCTGTAGTGGTTGATATTTTTGGGCTGGAGATGCTTGTCTTCTTCCCTTTCCCCTCGGCGGGGACTTTCTGCACGGAATTGCAGGAGGCAATAGGAGGTGCTTCGTCCTCCGAGCTCGGATGCTGTAATCTTTGGAAGACGGACGGCCGATCTTTCGTCACTGCCGTCTTGTTGCAGCAGCAGTTGACGATGATCTGGGTGCAGTGACGTCCATGTGAGGACTCTTTGCACGCCGAGGCCCCTTCTCTTTCCTTGCGTTTGTGGAGGACAGCCTCACGCAGGTCAGAGGAACCACTTTGTCCGTTTGCCGCTGGGGACTGGACTTGAGCGGTTCTATACAACTTCCCATCAGAGGCCCGCGTGATAATCAGCGGGACGCCCCGATAGTCAGAGGTTGGGGCAGCTGTCTGGGCTTGATGAGCCCGCGCTGCCCTGGACTTCTTCTTCTTAGCACCTGTGGGTGCATAATAAGAAGAGTCCAAGTTGAATACCACAGAGTCTGGAGAATCATCAGGGTTCGGACCGTACGAGAGACGGTCGAAAACTGATCGAGAGGAGCATAGAGCGGATGCTATGCGGCTGGGATTGGAAACCATGCAGGCTGTCTGCATGCGGTTGTCTTCTGTCGTCGGCTGAGTTCTTATGCGGCTAGGAGTCACGACCGTGCAGGCTGGCCGCATGCGGTTGGCATCTGTGGTCGCATGAATTTTCTGTAAACGATTGACTCTAATAGCCGTATGTGTTTCATCCATGCGGTTGGCAACTGTAGCCGTATAAGTTATGCGGCTGACAGATGTGGCCGCATGAGTTTTCTTCATGCGGTTGGTGGATGTAGCCGCATGGGCTTTCTCCCTGCGGCTAATACCCTTCTGTGGCTTGGATCGCATAGAGTTCCTCTTTGCCCCTGCAAGTCCAGCATCATAGTATTTTCTTCTGCCGGACTTGGGGACAGCAGAGTTGTCTACGGTCTGAAGTGGGGCCGCAGGAGAGTCCTTCTCGCTGTCTTGAGCAACAGAGGGTATCCCATCGAAGACTTGAGAAGGAGCAAATGATTTTGGCCTCCACTCTTTGCGAACCTTCGTGGTGCGGGTGCGCTTCTGGATCGGGCCAGCGCCGCCTTCAGAGAGCATATCTTCGAACGCCTGTTGGTCGAAGCGGACGACCATCTTCTGTTGTATGGAGCCAAGTTTGGCTGCATTCGATTGCGTCACCAACTCCTCAGCCGTGGAGAAGTTAGTCCCCAGCAGAGTCGCCATCGTGTTTGCCATTAATTGTAAAAGTACAGAACAGTTTTATGGGAGGACTGAACTTAGACTCATAATACAAACTCGCTTGTACAATGAAAGCCTAGGGACGAAAACCTAGGTACAGCAATCTAAGTACAATTATTTATTTTAGATTCTGGGGGGTGACGATAGAGGCTCGGAAAGGCGACGGCAGCCCTGCCTTAATCCTTGGACGATCGGTATGCAGCCTTGGCTCCTCGTGAAAAGATGGTTGGCGTTGACGAAGAAATGCTCTTTTTGCTCCTCTGTTGCTCTCCTGGCTTCTCTCTCTCTCTCTCTTTTTTTATTCTCTTGTTGCCGGGGGTTTTTGCAAGGGAATGATGCTGGCTATTTATAGGAGTGGGGTGTGATCATTAGGGTTTGCTAATGATCATTTGTTTGGAATGTCGGCGCTCCTTCAATCTATCTGAACCCTTGATCCTGATTACAATAAATCTTGGCCATTAATGCGGATAGCACCGTATCTTGTAAGCAATTAATGCTAACTGCTTTAAATCTTCATGATTGATTATGCCAATATCTGATTGCTCGCCACGTGTCCCATTAGCTTGATAATAAATGATATGCCCTGATCTTAGTAATTATGACGATGATGTCAAATATACTTGTTAGGATTCGGTTAAATCCTTGATTGATCCGATGCCACGTGTTTTGATTGTGGGTCCTGCCAGAGCCGTATAGGATGGGCAACACTTGAACCGCAGGGAGATACTCTTCGTGAGCCGCATTGGACAATGCTTCATCGAGCCGCAGGGAACGAACTCTCAATGAGCCGCATATGCATAGTCTTTGCGAGCCGCATGAGCTAGCGTTGTATTGAGCCGCAGGGGCTGAGCTCTCAGTGGGCCGCATATGGCTGATTTCTGCTAGTCATATAGGGTGACTTCTCAGTGAGCCGCATGAAGCTGTTCTCTATTTAAGCCGCATGAGATTTGCCACGTGGCAACCTAGGATTTCTGACGGATCGGGTCAGAGATCTTCTTCTTTTTCCGAAGAGTCTGTCATTATGGCAGAGCCATTGTGACACTTTATGCCAGAGCCGCCACAGTCGTCAAATCGTGTCAGAGCATTAAATGAGGCCACTATTCAAAGGGCCAGCTGTAGGAAAGGATCACAGGGGGACACGTGGCATCGATCGAGCCGCATATTCCTGCTGAACCGCATACACTCTCGAGCCGCATGAGACTGAGAGTCTTCCTTTGAACTGTATAAGACAGCTCCCATATGAGCCGTATGGGCTTCGTATCCGGAGCCGCATGGACCATTATTCTGATATTTTCCATGCTTCTACACATCCATGCACCCTCCGCAGCAACCACCACGTGGCGTTCCCACGCGTAGGCGTATCCTACATATGCGCGTATGAGCAGCCCCAACCTGTAGGACACTCAACGTCCACTCACAGAGACACACGTGTCATTCCTTCTTCCAGAGGACTGTCACGACCCGCACCCTGAAGAACGGCACGAGAACGTGGGTACGTCCAGCCTACGCCACAGTGTCGGCGGTAGAACGCTGTATAGTTCGTCTATAACATCTAACATCTAACAACAATATGATATAAACATATCATCTCCGCACAGAGGTATAATATGACATCTCAACTCTATATCTCAATCACAAGTCTAGGAAAGATAGAGCACGATATGGAATCAGATAAAAGAAAGGAACTGAATATAAATAGAGTTATCACACCCCACAAAGTAGATGTCCAACACAAATAAATACAAGTCCTGAAATATAACTAAATCTCAACTAACAATCGGAACAATCCGATACAAACTGAAAGCTGTAAATACTAGACTAGACTAGACTAGGCTAGGCACCCTCTACTGAGCTAGATGCTCCTCGGGCTCCTGAAGGTCACCCTCTTGTGCCCCATAGAAGGTAGGGCAGTCATCATCATCATCATCTGTAATATTTTCAACAGGTCCAGTCAGGACAGGAGCGAGCACAATACATCTCACGCAGTTCATATCATGTTGGAAAATGTAAAGCATGCAAAGAGTAAGATACATGAACTGTAAGAAAAGTATATGAAAACGAGAGAGAATTTATAACTGAACCATATTTATATAGGATAAGTAAAACTGTAATACTAGTGATTTAGAGCACAATATGGTTATGTAAATGGCTTAGGTAAAACAATAACAATAGGTAGCACCATCATACGTGAGTGTACAATAGATGCGCACAAGATTTGCACAAGATGGAATTTAATCACATAACCATTCCTACTCACGTGATCATGAGAGTACAAGATTGCACAAGAGTATACATGAAAGCGGTGTACATGAAATACAAGATGTTCGTGAAAAGCACATGACAGCTGTATCTGATGCACCCCGAGGGAGATAACATCGCATAACAAGATCCATATAGTACCAATCCGTGATAACAACGTGATAGCATCATGTAAAGTAATCTAGAGCAAGAATATAAATCCTAACAAGTATGAAATGATCAGAGAATGTACTCGCCTGTCACCCTGAATGACTGATATGAATAGATGTCCGAACTGGTGTCACAGAGTCCTATTTAGAGTAAAACATGTTAAGATGTATTCAATATGTAATAATGAAAATCTGCAGTGCAACTAGGTCAAAGTCAACTCTTGGTCAACTGTCTAGGTCAATCTAGGTCACACTTGGTCCAATCTAGGTCAACTCTAGTCTGACTAGGTCAACACCAAGCCAAGCCTATACCAAGCCTATGCCAAACCATATCTCAATATCATATATCAATATCAATATCATATATTAATGTCATATATCAATATCAATATCATATATCAATATCATATATCAATATCATATATTAATATCAATATCATATCTATATATATATATATATACATATTTACATACATTCATAGTTTACATGTATTTATACATAGAGACATAGAGAGATAGAGAGGGGGTTAAAGGGTAGCATGTGTGTATGTGGTGAGAGGGTGTAGGTAAATACATGTGTGTGTGTGTAGGATGTGGGCTTGTGGGTTCACTTTAGTTTTAATTTATAATCCAAAATAATTTCAGCTTGTGTGTGACAGTGTTGTGTGGGTGTGTGTGTAACAGCTTGGGTTCTGGAATGGGTATTGGACATTAGAGTGTGTGTGTGTGTGTGGTATCAAGGTGGATAGATAAATCAAAGCATTGAGTTTGGTCATGTATACATACACATAGACCTGTGTACCTATACAAACATGTCTAATTAACATTTAATCAACATTAGGACCCAACAATTTAGTTTTTCCTGTTATGTGAACATCAACCCATTCTAATCTCAGTTTTTTGAATACATTCTCAGGTTCCTAGGTATTTGACAGTTAAACAATATTGCAAAAATTTCAGTTTTCAGTTATTAAAATTTCAGGTTTTACCAATAGTTCTCAGGTAACCCTCATTGGGAAAATCAAGTTTTTGTTCAAAACCCCAAACTCACCTATCCCAAATCTCAGTTTTCAACTCAAACCCATTCTTAATATTTGCATTTTAAAACTCAGTTTTTCCTAAACATTTAACCAAATCACTCAATTGTATTTATCAAGAAAACTTACATTTATATACAACCTTGACCTTAACTAATCCAGGTAGAAAATAGGAACTCATTTGAGTTTATTTCTCAGGTATCTCATGAGAAGTTAATCTCAGTTTTTTGTATATTACCCAAAATCAGAATTTCATGTTTCCTAAAACAAACCAACACTTAATTCTCAGAAATTCCTAAACATAGTTTTAAATCTTAAGTTCTCAGGTTCTCATCAGTGTATGTATTAGCAATGTCTGTGTTTGATCAAGTGTGAAACTCAGTTATCAGTTTTTGAATTCAAACCCAGAAACTCAGTTTTTATACTAACCCAAATCTCAGATATTACATCTCAGGAAACTCAGTATCAGTAACCCCTGTCTCAGGAAATTCGAAAAGAATTTCAAATGAAACTAACTCATAAAACCCAAAACAGTTGTTCAGAAGTGTCACCCTCCCCATGGGTACGTGTCAGGGGGTGTGTTCGTGTCCACATTGCTGGACACGAAGAGTCCAAAACCAAAAAAACAACACAGTTCAAAACTGTGCGCACACAGTCTCGTGGGGTGTGTTCGTGCCCTCGTGGACACGACACAGTGTACCAAGTGTCACGTAAATATATCAGAGGGTAGAGGGGATATAGGTGAGGGTGTACACGTGTCTGTATCGTGTCCAAGTGGTCGCGTGTCCACGCACGAAGCGCGTATCAGTGAGAAATTTCCAGCGTGTACGTGTGTGTGTAAAACCCGTGCACATCGAATATCTCCCAAAATACTCAATAATATTTCCTAAAATTTTGTGTGCCTAATGACAGTCATTGCCCCCTCATGTAAACAAATTTTTGTGTCACAAGAGTCGGTGTCGTGTCCGCTAGGAGTGTCGAGCAGCAGGGCAGCCGCACGAGCCCCGTGCGGTGTCTCGTACTGCGTATCCGAGCCCAAAAATTGTATCTAAACTTATCTAAAATCGACTCAGTCGATTACAAATCAATTCCCCACCTATTAGGCTACCCAAATATGAAATTTGTTTTGAAATTGGTTATAATTTAATCCATTTAGACATTTCACCAAACACGTAAATTAAAACACCGATATGTGTCCGATACGGGTATCGAACGGACACGAAATCCTACCAAACTTGGGCTACACCTAGGGGAACCCTAAATGAATGCATCTATGAAGAAAAATCATGATTTTAATGGGTGTAGATGGGTTTACCTATTGAGAGCTAGAATCTCAATGTAAAGGGCCTAGTATCGATGTCCTCCTCGATTTGCAACGGCTCAAATGTCCTCAAACCTCTCTAGCAAGCCTCCATAAGTTTCCTCTACTGTTGGGGATGATGATGCAATTGATTAGGATCAAATTGGACTTAATTTGGATATTTGGGGGAAGGATTTTGGGGAGGAACAATTAGGGTTCTAAGAAATTGTCAAAAGAGGCAATTGTTTCTAAGTGTGACACTTATAGGGAGGAGGGGAAGGGTCATGTGTGGCTGTTCATCTAAGGGAATTAGGGTTTGTTTAGGTATAGGTGAGTGGCTAGGATCATTCCACCCAATTCTAGGCCTTCCCATTGGTTCTAAGCTTCTTTTTCACAAATATCCTAAGAGTAAAATATCTCACCTAGAAATATCTAGATATTAACAATCATGTCATGACTAAGTTAACCTAATCAACCAAGGCTAATCTAGATTAGGCTAAGTTTCTAGGTTAAGGCCTAACTAAAGGATTAGCACAATATTTCATTAATACAATTTATAATTTTACAAAATTGTCAAAATGACCAAAATACCCCTAGGCTAAAAACTAGTAATTAGTCATCCTAATCACATAGCTAGGCTCTCTTGGTCATGGTTAGTCTCTGGGCTCAGCAAAATCTAGGGTTACACTAGTAAGTCATCAAAATCACAAGTCGTGATTTTAAATAGTTTTAAATTAACTAAAAATCACTAAAAATCATAACATGGGTTAAATATTATTATTAAATGATTATAATTATAAAATTTCAAAATTATCCTCATTTTAGAAACTGGGTGCTACAAGTCTACCCTCCTTAGAAGAATTTCGTCCTCGAAATTTAGATGGCCGTACTCCTTCTAGGTCAAACCCCCAACAATAATCACAGTCTCAACATACAGTCCGATAATCATATACGTCTGTCCAAAATCATGATACTCGGAATCTTCGTCATCCTAGTGAGCAAGGCTACGATATTCACAGAGTCCTTGACTATGGTTCATACCTCTAGAATTATGGTATTTAAAATTTTTGCATTGCCGCATGCTTGGCCGCGAAAACCTTAAATTCCTACACCCGAGAAGTACGTCCAAAATCTGACTATATGTCCTCACTATGCCAGCTATCATGACTATAGAAGATTCTAGATCCCAT
Source organism: Iris pallida (assembly GCA_029216955.1). Classification (NCBI taxonomy): domain Eukaryota; kingdom Viridiplantae; phylum Streptophyta; class Magnoliopsida; order Asparagales; family Iridaceae; genus Iris; species Iris pallida. The sequence continues at coordinate 6,021,818 of JANAVB010017196.1, read as the reverse complement.
AATCGAGACTACCTAGCCCATACGACTTATCTCAGAAGAAAATAAATCACAATAAACAATCCGAACAAAATTTATCAACTACCAGGTACGGATAGAATCAAATTTCAAGACAGTTATAAGGGGGCAAATGCGGAAATAGAATTGAAAAGATTGGAACCTGCAATCAGCTCTCCCTCTGCCTGTGCATCCTCGACTGCCATGGCGAAAGCTCGCCCCTGCTGGCCTCCCTTGGCCTGTTGCTGATGCTGGACAAACCTCTGCTGCTGAGTCTGCAACGGTGGTCCTGTCTGCTGCCCTGTCGGAGCTCTAGCTCCTGCTACTGTCTGAGTCAATCGTGCCAAGTTCTTGGGACACTCCCTCAACTGATGCTCTGTCGAACCACAAAGTAAACACAGGCCCTGCCTCTTCCTGCAGTCGCCCCATCCGTGACCTTGCTTCTTGCAGAAGTCACATGTAGTGTGTTTTTGCTGCCTGGGTGCCTGCTGGTGAAGTATATGTCCCTGGCCCTGAAGCGGTTGCTGAACTGGCCTCTGCTGTATGTGAGGGCGCTTGGCTGGCCCTGCACTAGAACTAGCCCCTAAGGTATTACTGCCCCTCTTCGGCTTGAGGTCGAAGTCCTCCTCTGCAATCTGTGCGTCCATCAATATCTGATCGAACGTCGCATCACGGCGACCTGAGGTGCGGGTGCGCACTGCATGAATAAGTCCCCTACGGAACTTACGAGCCTTCTGCCCCTCACCCTGGATCAGATCGGGAGCGAACCTGCTAAGGCAGAAAAATTCTACTGCATACTCGTCCACCGACGAGTTCTCCTGTACTAGACCCACAAACTAGCCCTCCAATGCTGTAAGAGCCACGTCGGGGAAGAACTTCTCTTTGAAGAGCTGCCTGAAGTTCTCCCATGATATACCCTTCACTGACACCTGAGGGTATGTCCGAAACCATGTCAAAGCGATGTCAAAGAACTGGCTGGCCGCAGATGTCACCCAAAGTTCCTTCGGAACCTCTGCTAACTCTAGGCTCCTCTGGACGTCCTCCAACCAGTCGTCAGCATACAGGATACCCTCGGTACCCTTGAAGTCCCTCGGATTCATCTTCCTGAAATCCAGACATGTACCAGGCCTCCTCTGACTCTGCTGCTGCTGAACTGGGGCACCCCGATCTGTACTCGGGACTACCCTCTCAACTGCTGTCATCGCCAGCTGGTGGGAGTTCTCCATACTCTGTCGTAGAACCTCTGTCTGACGGTGGGATGCGTCAGCCTGATGCTGCTGTGCCTCTGCCTGGGCCCTCTGGGTCTGCATCATCTGCGGTATAAGGGCCATCATATGCTGCGCATCTGTCGGTAGCGGAGGTGGCGGTAGAAAAGTCTCGGGAATAACTATGGACAGTCCCACTGCAGGAGGTGGAAGACCTCCGGGAACTGCCGCTGCTACTCCTGCCAAAAGGGCAGGAACTGAGGCCACTGCTCTCTCGACTGCTACTCCCGTAGCCGGAGGTGGAAGACCTCCCGGATCTGACCTCTCTGGAACTGTACTAGGCCCTGCTGCCTGAGAACGAGTAAGCGGCATCCCGAGGACAGATTGAAACAAGGAGATCAATATGGCACATGATAAGGAAAATCAAGGAAGGACAATTAAATTCAGTTACAAGAAGAGTTGTCATGGTAATCAAAAGATCAAAGTTTTTCCTAAAATGTGATTAAAAAACTTTTTATACTGCCTAATCCTATATCCTAACAGCAGGCTCGTAGCAGCACTCTAAGTCGAGCACCACTACGAAATCGCACTAGTTGCGACTCTGACCTGCATGGGCCACCACAAAAACGTGTCACGACCCGCACCCTGAGGAAGGGCACTAGAACGTGGGTACGTCCAGCCTACGCCGCAGTGTCGGCGGTAGAACGCTGTATAGTTCGTCTATAACATCTAACATCTAACAACAATATGATATAAACATATCATCTCCGCACGGAGGTATAATATGACATCTCAACTCTATATCTCAATCACAAGTCTAGGAAAGATAGAGCACGATATAGAATCAGATAAAAGAAAGGAACTGAATATAAATAGAGTTATCACACCCCACAAAGTAGATGTCCAACACAAATAAATACAAGTCCTGAAATATAACTAAATCTCAACGAACAATCGGAACAATCCGATACAAACTGAAAGCTGTAAATACTAGACTAGACTAGACTAGGCTAGGCACCCTCTACTGAGCTAGATGCTCCTCGGGCTCCTGAAGGTCACCCTCTTGTGCCCCATAGAAGGTAGGGCAGTCATCATCATCATCTGTAATATTTTCAACAGGTCCAGTCAGGACAGGAGCGAGCACAATACATCTCACGCAGTTCATATCATGTTGGGAAATATAAAGCATGCATAGAGTAAGATACATGAACTGTAAGAAAAGTATATGAAAACGAGAGAGAATTTATAACTAAAACATATTTATATAGGATAAGTAAAACTGCAATACTAGTGATTTAGAGCACAATATGGTTATGTAAATGGCTTAGGTAAAACAATAACAATAGGTAGCACCATCATACGTGAGTGTACAATAGATGCGCACAAGATTTGCACAAGATGGAATTTAATCACATAACCATTCCTACTCACCCTCCCCAATCAATACACAAGGATCCAGTCAAGTTACGTTACCTTGTACAAGAGGTTTTTATCATGTTTGCTCACGTGATCATGAGAGTACAAGATTGTACAAGAGTATACATAAAAGCGGTGTACATGAAATACAAGATGTTCGTGAAAAGCACATGACAGCTGTATCTGATGCACCCCGAGGGAGATAACATCGCATAACAAGATCCATATAGTACCAATCCGTGATAACAACGTGATAGCATCATGTAAAGTAATCTAGAGCAAGAATATAAATCCTAACAAGTATGAAATGATCAGAGAATGTACTCGCCTGTCACCCTGAATGACTGATATGAATAGATGTCCGAACTGGTGTCATAGAGTCCTATTTAGAGTAAAACATGTTAAGATGTATTCAATATGTAATAATGAAAATCTGCAATGCAACTAGGTCAAAGTCAACTCTTGGTCAACTGTCTAGGTCAATCTAGGTCACACTTGGTCCAATCTAGGTCAACTCTAGTCTGACTAGGTCAACACCAAGCCAAGCCTATACCAAGCCTATGCCAAACCATATCTCAATATCATATATCAATATCAATATCATATATTAATATCATATATCAATATCAATATCATATATCAATATCATATATCAATATCATATATTAATATCAATATCATATCTATATATATATATATACATATTTACATACATTCATAGTTTACATGTATTTATACATAGAGACATAGAGAGATAGAGAGGGGGTTAAAGGGTAGCATGTGTGTATGTGGTGAGAGGGTGTAGGTAAATACATGTGTGTGTGTGTAGGATGTGGGCTTGTGGGTTCACTTTAGTTTTAATTTATAATCCAAAATAATTTCAGCTTGTGTGTGACAGTGTTGTGTGGGTGTGTGTGTAACAGCTTGGGTTCTGGAATGGGTATGTGGACATTAGAGTGTGTGTGTGTGGTATCAAGGTGGATAGATAAATCAAAGCATTGAGTTTGGTCATGTATACATACACATAGACCTGTGTACCTATACAAACATGTCTAATTAACATTTAATCAACATTAGGACCCAACAATTTAGTTTTTCCTGTTATGTGAACATCAACCCATTCTAATCTCAGTTTTTTGAATACATTCTCAGGTTTCTAGGTATTTGACAGTTAAACAATATTGCAAAAATTTCAGTTTTCAGTTATTGAAATTTCAGGTTTTACCAATAGTTCTCAGGTAACCCTCATTGGGAAAATCAAGTTTTTGTTCAAAACCCCAAACTCACCTATCCCAAATCTCAGTTTTCAACTCAAACCCATTCTTAATATTTGCATTTCAAAACTCAGTTTTTTTTAAACATTTAACCAAATCACTCAATTGTATTTATCAAGAAAACTTACATTTATATACAACCTTGACCTTAACTAATCCAGGTAGAAAATAGGAACTCATTTGAGTTTATTTCTCAGGTATCTCATGAGAAGTTAATCTCAGTTTTTTGTATATTACCCAAAATCAGAATTTCATGTTTCCTAAAACAAACCAACACTTAATTCTCAGAAATTCCTAAACATAGTTTTAAATCTTAATTTCTCAGGTTCTCATCAGTGTATGTATTAGCAATGTCTGTGTTTGATCAAGTGTGAAACTCAGTTATCAGTTTTTGAATTCAAACCCAGAAACTCAGTTTTTATACTAACCCAAATCTCAGATATTACATCTCAGGAAACTCAGTATCAGTAACCCCTGTCTCAGGAAATTCGAAAAGAATTTCAAATGAAACTAACTCATAAAACCCAAAACAGTTGTTCAGAAGTGTCACCCTCCCCATGGGTATGTGTCAGGGGGTGTGTTCGTGTCCACATTGCTGGACACGAAGTGTCCAAAACCAAAAAAACAACACAGTTCAAAACTGTGCGCACACAGTCTCGTGGGGTGTGTTCGTGCCCTCGTGGACACGACAAAGTGTACCAAGTGTCACGTAAATATGTCAGAGGGTAGAGGGGATATAGGTGAGGGTGTACACGTGTCTGTATCGTGCCCAAGTGGTCGCGTGTCCACGTGCGAAGCGCGTATCAGTGAGAAATTTCCAGCGTGTACGTGTGTGTGTAAAACCCGTGCACATCGAATATCTCCCAAAATACTCAATAATATTTCCTGAAATTTTGTGTGCCTAATGACAGTCATTACCCCCTCATGTAAACAAATTTTCGTGTCACAAGAGTCGGTGTCGTGTCCGCTAGGAGTGTCGAGCAGCAGGGCAGCCGCACGGGCCCCGTGCGGTGTCTCGTGCTGCGTGTCCGAGCCCAAAAACTATGTCTAAACTTATCTAAAATCGACTCAGTCGATTACAAATCAATTCCCCACCTATTAGGCTACCCAAATATGAAATTTGTTTTGAAATTGGTTATAATTTAATCCATTTAGACATTTCACCAAACACGTAAATTAAAACACCGATACGGGTATCGAACGGACACGAAATCCTACCAAACTTGGGCTACACCTAGGGGAACCCTAAATGAATGCATCTATGAAGAAAAATCATGATTTTAATGGGTGTAGATGGGTTTACCTATTGAGAGCTAGAATCTCAATGTAAAGGGCCTAGTATCGATGTCCTCCTCGATTTGCAACGGCTCAAATGTCCTCAAACCTCTCTAGCAAGCCTCCATAAGTCTCCTCTACTGTTGGGGATGATGATGCAATTGATTAGGATCAAATTGGACTTAATTTGGATATTTGGGGGAAGGATTTTGGGGAGGAACAATTAGGGTTCTAAGAAATTGTCAAAAGAGGCAATTGTTTCTAAGTGTGACACTTATAGGGAGGAGGGGAAGGGTCATGTGTGGCTGTTCATCTAAGGGAATTAGGGTTTGTTTAGGTATAGGTGAGTGGCTAGGATCATTCTACCCAATTCTAGGCCTTCCCATTGGTTCTAAGCTTCTTTTTCACAAATATCCTAAGAGTAAAATATCTCACCTAGAAATATCTAGATATTAACAATCATGTCATGACTAAGTTAACCTAATCAACCAAGGCTAATCTAGATTAGGCTAAGTTTCTAGGTTAAGGCCTAACTAAAGGATTAGCACAATATTTCATTAATACAATTTACAATTTTACAAAATTATCAAAATGACCAAAATACCCCTAGGCTAAAAACTAGTAATTAGTCATCCTAATCACATAGCTAGGCTCCCTTAGTCATGGTTAGTCTCTGGGCTCAACAAAATCTAGGGTTACACTAGTAAGTCATCAAAATCACAAGTCGTGATTTTAAATAGTTTTAAATTAACTAAAAATCACCAAAAATCATAACATAGGTTAAATATTATTATTAAATGATTATAATTATAAAATTTCAAAATTACCCTCATTTTAGAAACTGGGTGCTACAAGGACAGACACTCATATAACGAGATCATTAGAGTTACAGAGACGCACGTCCACTCACAGAGATCAGAAGAGACACTCAACGTCTTCTTCTCCTCCGCAAGCTCCGGCATCCAGAGCAACCTAGACCTTCAGAGAACCCAAAATCATCGTCAGATCGTCAACGGAGTCAACACATTACCACTCGCTCCATCGACACAGGACTCAAATAAAAACAAAAGTGTACTCCTAGGACTACATCTGAGTCCTACATTGTAACAATGTTCTGTTTGTGATTGAAATTTCAATTCAAAGATTTTAATAGCAAACATTAGGGAGTAATGAATAAAAAGGAGAACAAACAAAAACCACAGCAGCAAAATCGAGCCCAATATAAACCCCCATAAAGCCAGGCCCACATGGCCATACCTTCCGTACAATGTAACCCCTTCCCCCTCTCGGCCAAACTGTTATATATATACGAATATATATAAATCGAGAGAGAGAACGTAGTAAAAACCCTAACCCAACTCTAACCCTCAGCGCCAACCCCGGCCTTGGCGCAACCGTGCACCACCCTGGCGCCGCCGTGCGGGGCCACGTCCGCGCGCACCAGCAGCGCATCAAACAAAGCAAGACAGCGATAGTGACAGAGTCTCCGAGTCCCCGACTTTACGGTATATTTTCTCTGTCATCGGTTGTTCATTTTTTATTCTGTAAATTACGTTAGAGAGCCTATATGAACCCCTTCAAACACCCAAAATAGTTTTGGGTAAAACCCCAGGGTTCGCTCGAGAGATCGAGCCAAAATTTCTGAGAAAACTTGTAAAAAATAGAGCATTAGTGACAGCCCAGAACCCAATTTGGAAGCCGGATTTTGATCTATGCTTTACTAGTTTTCAGAAACTAATTGAACATAATTAAAGTTAACATAACCAAAATTAAAATGCAACTTGTAGTTCTGTTTTTCGATGTGTGTGCATGAATTAAATCGTTGATGAAGTTGACGAGAAACTGATTTCAAAAATATTAAAATTCATGAAATTCCTTCGATATGACGTGCGTCCCGCCAATCCGGGCGACGTGGTCATGCACCGTAAGCATCGAAAGGTGTGTACGGATAATGCAGACGTGTGGGCTTTGACGGAATTCAAATTGGTCGCGTGTGCGCGACGAATTTGATGCGTATCCGTCGAAATTTACCGTATCGGCCTCTGTACAAATTTTCTAATTACTTTGTGCACGTTCGTCAGATCAAGACGAAACTTGCGCCAACAGGACCGTATCATTTTTCTGGTCCTGTATGCCAAGTTTGGTTCGATTCTGAGACAATTGATCAGA